>RJWM01002513.1:0-127477 GCA_004363535.1 Dasyprocta punctata | reverse complement strand
CCTCCTTGATATGATAGCCAAAATTGTAGAATCTCAATCTAATCATGAGAAATCATTACAGATACCTAAATTGAAGGTAGTTTTATAAAATAACTGGCCAAAACTCTTTTAAAAGTGTCAGAATCATGAAAGCCAGACAGACTAACGAACTGACACAGACTGGAAGAAACGAAATATGACACTTAATTTTAATGTGGGATCTTGGATTGGATCCTGGAACAGATAAAAGCACTTTAGTGAGAAAACTGATGAAATATGAATAAAGTCTATATTTAGTTTATAGCATTGTGCTAATGTTAATTTCTTAGTATTGATAGCTGTTCTCTAGTTATATAAGTAAGATGGTCTCATTAGGGGAAGCTGCATGAAAAAAATACAAGAAATTCATAACTTTAAAATCTGTTTTAATAAAAGCCCTTTTCAGATATAATTTCCATATCATACAATTTTCCACGAAGTGTACAATTTCATGGTTTTTATACTCACAAAGTTGTATAACTACCTCAAATAATTTTTTAATTTTTTCATCACCACTCCCAAAAAACCTATGTAGTATTCAGAAAGAAGAAAACAAAAAACAAAACAACAGGGGTCAGGGATTTAGCTCAGTGATGTAACCGCCTGCCTGGCAAGTGCAAGGTCATGAGCTTGATTCCCAGTACCAAAAAAACAAAACAAACAAACAAAAAAAAAACCCCTCTGAATCCATTCTTCACTCTTTAATCCCTTCCCTTCCTTCCAGTCTTCACCATCCTAGGCAACCACAAGTCTCTCTGTCTCTACGAATTTGCCTATTCTGGAACTTTCTTATAAACAGTATCATATAGTATATAGTATTTGAACTGTATTCTTTCACTTAGCATACTGTTTTCAAGACTCATTCATGTTGTAGTATACATCAGTATTTATTTATTGGTGAATAATATTCCATTCTACTTACATACCTTTCTGTACTATTTTTTGGACTTTTCTGTATGTTTAAAGTTATATCAGAATAAAAGGTTAAATACCAGGTGGGGTGGCACATGCCTGCAATCCCAGTACTCAGGAGGCTGAGGCAGGAGAATGGCTGCAAATTCATGGCCAGCGTGAGCTACATAGAGAGCACAAGGCCAGCCTGAACTACATAGTGAGACCTTGTCTCAAAAATAATAATAATAATAAGTTAAAAAATAGGGGAAAAAAGCAATTGGGAATAATGACTAATAATTTTCCAGAATCAATAAAAGGCATAAATGTATACTTGAATAGAAAAACAGGTGTTTTTTTTTTAAAAATACTTCATACTACAATTGTTAAACATTGAAAAAAAAAAGATAATTGTCAAAGCTTTTTTTACTCAGAAAATACAGACTACCTGTTAAGAAATAATTTAGAATAACAACAGACTTTCCAAAATTAGTATGCCCAGGGTCGGGGATATAGCTCAGTGGCATAAGCACCTGCCTGGCAAGGGCAAGGTCCTGAGTTTGATCCCCAGTTTAAAAAAAAAAAAATTAGTGAGTCCAGAAGATCATGCATGAAGATTGTAAAGTGCTAAGGAAAGTACCAGACTACAATACTAAGTACACTGTTCAAGACTAAGGTCAAAACAAACAACACGTAAAATAATACAAGGAAAAATATCTAGAAATTATACAAAAATAGCATATTTTTTTTTATAAATGACTCAATATCTTGCTGAGTTTGTCTGATTTTGAAGAAAATCATCCTGTTTACATTATGCATAGTTCATTGCTACAAGAGAGTGATACTTTTTCTATTATTCTTCCACAAGAATCTTAGCAACACTACCCAGTACAGATTAAGGAGAAGCTACATTGATACAGGAGAGTGATATTTTTTCTGTTATTCTTCCACAAGAATCTTAGCAAAACTACTCAGTACAGATTAAGGAGAACCTACGCAGATTAAGGAGAACCTACTGTGATATACAGTACTAGAAAGAACACATGATTGGAGTCAGAGCCCCAGGCCCTCCCATTTGGTAGCTGTGTGACTATGGCAGTCATTAATCTCTCTCAGTCTGTTTCCCCAGTTACAAAATGGAAATAATACTAGTAACACCTGTTCTGTGTATAGCATGAGATTCCTAGCAAAGGCCATATTGAAACAATTTTATGCAAGTATGCTTTATACACTGAAAAAGATGGTTGTTGCTGTTATAATCACTGGGGGAAAAAATGAATCCTAAAAGAATTACAGCTTTTGCTTCTAATTCCTATGTTATAAAAATGACTCTGTTCTTTCACAGACAAACAGATAACTATCTCCTAATTTTACTTTCAAAAGCTATTTCTAGAAATTTCTGAGAACAGTCTACTCCTTTTGTCCAATTCTTTACTCCAACAGAGGCAAAGCTTTATAAAAAGGTTTAGGCTATGAAAACTGCCTTATTTGCCCTTTTCATAATGAAGGTAAAAGAAACTGCCTTCACAATTAAAGGATTCAAGTCATCATCATGCAGTACAGCCCTCTTAAGTTAATTCAGTACACACAATTCATAAAACAGGATGCTTCTGTTACCAAAATACAATAACAGGGGCTAAGAGGGAGTTTAAAAAGACACAATCAATGGAGCAGAAACAATGGGAAAAATAACATTCTTTCTTATCCTAACAATATGGGGTTAAAGGTTACAAGTATTAAAAAATGACTAGCATAGGTTTATTTAAGCAATTTCACAGTCTTAATGTCTGTATTTAGTTTATTACGAAGACAGTGTTATAAGAAAACAAAAACACTTAGGTATAAATATTTGAATATTTTAAAGTTCATCATAATCTAAAAGGCAGTAATTGGAGAATTTCTATCATAGTTGATTAACTTTTGTTCTGTTCACAGCAAAGAATGTAAAGACATTTAAATCCCAAACTATGGCTTTAGTAATCAAAATTATTTGTACTTATGGTACAAATGCTCTCATACTAACAACCTTGAACATCACTACACCATTTCCAAAAGATGAACAAGTCTTTTTATTCTGCATTTCTGAGAAACTATTTGGCAGTTTGTAATGCATACTTATAATTCTGATATCTGAATAAAAAAAGACTTAGAATTGTGTAAGTGACAAGAGTAAAAACAGAGAGGCATTTATTAGACAGATTGATCTAGACTATCAAGTCCCCTGTGGGGACTCAGTTGGGGGATGGGAGGTTTCTTTTTCATTCCCCCTAGCGAGAAGTTGCAGGTTCCCTGAGATACCTCCCCATGGGGAGTAATATCTTCCAATGCAAACTCCATTGATTTCTCTGCAGGAACAGAAAAAACGACACAAAGAGCTCCCTACAGAGACATTCACTTTTTAGTTTTGCTACATTCCATCTGGATTAATTATCTATTTCTTGGTGGACATTCTTTTCATATGAAGTAGCAAATCCACAGTAAAAATGTGTCAAAAACATCCTTTAACAAGAAATTGATTAGTGCTTTATTCTCCTAAAAGACTCAAAAGAACATTAAAAGAGAAAAGGCCAACTCTTCTTTTTCCTGTAAATGGAGGTTAGACTCCAAGGTGATAAAGCAAAATAATAGAAATGCAATCAACATAGCTTAAGACTCAAAACACCACATTGCTAGACGAGTTCAACAGATAAAAGCAAAGCAAACTGAGTGTCTACAAGAGTAAAATGCCATCTATCTAAATTTTAGAAAGGGTTAAGACACTGAGAAATATGGTTTATTGCTATTTTGCATGGAAAAATGAACATGTGTACAAAAAATAATTGATGAATTAAGTAGTCACTTCAGGGACTCTATAAACACTTTAGAAAGCAACTTTAAACTGCAAAGATGAAGCTTTAGGAATACCTATTCAAGTTTAGTCCTATTTAAATGATGCAATTCCACAAGTATATTTCTAAGTAACCACTGTTGAAACTTAATTTTATTATATGTCCAATGAAAATTATACTTCCAGTCCATCCAATCTATCTATAGATTCAGAGATAACAATAATGAAGATTAGTCTTTTGGGTCTGACTGGCTTACACAGATCTACCTGCAACTCCCTAATAACAAGAAGGAAATATATCTGTGGCCCTTTCCAGAGAAACAAAGAAGTTTCATTTTAGGAAAACCAAAACTAAAGAAAAAACCTACAATCTACGAGTTCAAGAAAGAAAAAAAAATTAGCAGAGCTTCTTTAGAATTTATACTTTTTCTTCAATATTAGAAATCCAGGAAATCACAACAACAATGTTTCCCCAAAGGAAGCCTGAACAATATAAACAAGGTTTCACCTATCCATACAAATGTGCCATCTAGCATAGCTTAGGCACATGAAAGCACTCCCCACAAAACAAATTTTTTTGGTTTGTTTTTTATTTTAAAGATAGCAAAATCCAACAAAACATAACAGAACAAAGTCAATCAAGACAAAGCAGTAGACTTGGTACAGAACTGCAAAGAAAGACACTAGGAAAACAATAGCCACTACAGTATGTGTTGGCATTTTCAGAATAGTTGACCATTCCATCAGTTATAGTAAAATCAAACCAAAAACAAAACAGGATAAAACTAATAAAAACAGAATATGAAATAAAGCAAAACATATTAATCAGAATAAATCAAAACAATGAGAATGATATTGAGCCTCGAAGACAAGACAGAAGAGAATCCCCCATATTTGCTACATTGCATACTGTCTGTCATCTTACCAAGAATGAAAGAAAACAACTAGCACAGGGCTCAACACTTTTTTTGCCAAGAGGAGTTAATATTTAAAATTCAGAGGCCCATACAAGCTCAGTCATAACTACTAGCTTCTGCTATTGAAGCATGAAAGCAGCCCTATGTTTATGACAGAAACAAACGGGCATGTCAGTTTTCCAATAAAACTTTTATTTTAAAAACAATGGATTATATTGCCCCCACCAAGCTATTGTTTGTTCATCAACTCCTGCAACTAGATATGTGACTGTTCACTAGACACAATTTACCAATTATGTTAGACCAATGCTTCTTCAACTTTAATGTGCATATGAATCTCCGGTAGAGAAGGGATCTTATTGCACAAGATTCTCATTCAGTAGGTCTGAAGTAAAGGCTAAGATTCCTTATTTCTAATAAGTCCTCATATGACATAAAAGTTGTCTGTTAGAAAACCAAACTTTAAGCCACTCCCCTCCATACCCCATCCTGTGAGCCAGCAGAGGCCCCACCCATCCAGGGAAAGAACCAGGATGGAAGCCATGCGCCCCTCAGTTAGCCAGGTGGCACACAGGATGGGAGAGAACAAGCCCACACCCCCGTAAACAACTGGCTGATTCAGAGGAACACAGACTGAGATAATAGCAACTGAAGTAAAGAAAAAACCTACAGTTTGTAAAGTTTGATTGACTTTGCAAGCCTAAAGCCAGTAGTGTGAGCAACCATTTAGAGGATAACAATATGCAATACTGTAACTATGGTAGAGTCCCTACTGCCTTATTTTTGAAATCCAATATGGGGTTCTCACTGTTTTGTTTTCTTTTGTTTTATTGCTCTGTTTTATTCCCTTTAAAATAAAAATAAAAATAAAAATATTCTCACCTCAAAAAAGAGAGAGAAAAAAAAGAAATCCAAACTTTGAGTTACAATTTATTAAACTGTATTAGTGAATTTACCTTTGAATTTGCAAAACAATTAGGAAATTATAAGATAACAAGCTCTGGGTTTCACTGGAATAGTTCCAATATCAGGAATTTGCATGTGTCGTTGCCCCACAAAACAGTCAAATTAACAATGAATTCCAAAATTCAACCTCCCACATTACTCTTCTATGTATTCTATGTAAAAGAAGCACAAATACATCGGAGAACATATCCTGACATTTGGTTTTAGAAACAGGGACATTATAGTCCCTAATTCTTTTCATTACAGAAGATACTAGATGTTTGTTTTTTTGGTACCAGGAATCAAACTCAAAACCTTGCACTTGCCAGGCAGGCACTTTGCCACTTAGCTATACCCTTGGCCCTAGGTTTTGAAAAAAATGTTTAATATAACTAAATACCACTACCAAAATAACCCCACAAACTTAGTTTTTGACATTTTTGAGATGAGAACTTTTGAGATTTGTATCAACTAAACATTCAAAGGAAAAGTTTTCACTCAAGTCAGAGGAGATAAACCATAAGCAGTAAACAACTTAGGAATATATGACCATTTCATATAATCAAATTTGTTTATTTGTCTTCAGTTCAATAAATGTGAGCTAAACAACTTCTGTATACTAAGTACTAACCTAAGCCCTCAAAGGAAAGAAAAGCAAACTTGCTCAAACATACCTTTTACCTCCAAGAAGCTAAACAGGAGGTAGTATAAACTAAAAAGTAAACAAGGACTACAAAACTTTGTGCTGAGAAAAACTGCACAGTTAAAAAATAAATGTAGAAGGGGGCTTGCCTGGTTAAAGAAAAAAGGACATAATATCAAAGAGCTCCAGAGAGAGATAATATTGAAGAATAACTACATACCAGACATTGTTACATTTTTTAGTTTCTAATTATTCCAATTTAACCATACAAAATAAAAGTATTTTCAAAGCATAATATAAGTTGGTAGCAGTATGTTTTGCTTATACAATTCCTAAAGAAGTTTCGGAAAACTATGTAAGTTGGCATCTAAAACCATAAGCTTAAGAGTTGCAATAGACTTATTTTCTAACATGGAGTAAATATTGCCAAATTTAAAATAAAACTACTAAAACACTCTACTAAATTTACAAAATTGGATAAAATACCATAGCAATTTTATAGCTACTATCATCCATCTTATAAAATACACATGAAAGGCATCTTCTTTAACAGTCAAAAATTTTATGTAATTCTTTTTCCTATCACAATTGCAACTCCACTCTAGTTCCTCCTCAGAGTTTTAGCCTAATATATTTTTATAATTGTAAATGTTATTGATCACTTGGCTATGCTCCTACAACAAATTAAAATCATTTATTTTTATGTTGCCTAGGTTAAAATTCTTTATTTTTTATTCCCTTTGTAACACTAAACATGAAGACTTAAAAATTAGAAATATGAATCATTTGGTTGAAACAGAAATTGTGATTTGATTTAAAAATGCTTGTGCAGTGCTGGGGGCAGATCTCACAGGCAGAGTGCTTACCAAACATGTGCAAATCCCTGGGTTCAATCCCCACCATGGGGTGGAGGTTGTATACTTTCCTGAAATTGCTGCTTTAAATTAACCCTATGTTTGATATCCTGGAGGCTTTTACCTTAAAAGCAATGAACTAAAAAAGATGTACAATGAGTAGAGATATGTTTTCCTTTTTACAGTGGAAAGAAAGCAATTATGAGAGTTGAAAAAGGAGAAACAGTGTGAGCTTGGGCAGACAAGTATTACTGCAGAACACACTGTGAAATTGAAGAAATATAGTTAATATAAACTAACCAGGGCTGCCTATTTCCTAGAAAGTCTTCAGATATTCCAAGTTCTCCTGGTTGTAGATCACTGCTTTAATGAATTGTTCACTGCAAATTGAAGGTGCCAACTTCTTGGATCCAAGTCTTGAGACCATAGGAAATCCAAACTACTCCCATACAAAATAAAAATTCTATGTAAAATCCCACAAGTCTAAGTGAGCTATTAATGTCACCTTTAATTATTCTCAGAAGTCTACATTGCATTGACTTTCAGAAAATCTCAGAAAAAAATACATGCATACTACAGCAGTAGTTAAGGAAACTTCCAAGAAAACAGTCTGCAACTGCTGTGGGAGGAGAGGATGGACTGATTTCCAAGAGCCCAGCTGCCATGGGAAAGAATATCAAAAAGATGAGGAAACAAGGACACCAAGAAGAAAAGCAAAGTAGAAGAACCAAGAAAGTAGAGGGCCTCTGGAGTCGCAGAGGGTAAGGAGACATTCATGGCTCTTTTCACCCAAGAAAAATGAAAAATCAGAGCACCTCCTGAGAACCCACCATGCTGGGTCAGGGAGGACCCAACCAGAAGACAACTAGCCAGCCTTCCTTGTAAGTGGCACAATGGGTTCCAGAAAGAGAAAAGTCAGCACCTCCAGTGAGCCTACTGGCACGCAGATTCAGAATCAACACCCATCCCTCTGCCCTATCCCTCCCATCCCACCCACCCCGCTAACCAACCTGCTGGTTCAGAGGACTGGCTAAGTTGATAGCAATTAAGGTACATAAAGCAACTAAATGCTTGTATTGTTTGTTTGATTTTGCAGGCCTGAGGCCAGCAGTCTGAGCATCTCTTGGAAGGATGACAGTATGCAATGTAGCAAATATAGGGGATTTCCCTCCATCTTGTCTTTGAGGCCCAATATTGTTCTTGCTGTTTTGCTTTATTCAATATTCTGTTTTGATTGCTTTTATTCTGTTTTGTTTTTGGTTTGATTTTGCTATACCTGATGGAATGGCCAACTATTGTGCAGATAACAAGATATACTATAGTAGCTATTGTTTTCCTAGTATCTTGCTTTGAGGTTCTGTACCAATACTACTGCTTTGTTTTGATTGACATTGCTCTGTTTTGTTTTGTTAGATTTTACTATCTTTAAAATAAAATTTTAAAAATAAAAATTAAAAATAGACAAAAAAGAAAAAAATGAGAATAGTTCACTAGCTTTGTCATTAATAAAATTGTCTCTTACTTTTCAACCAACTTTTGTTTTAAACTATTGCCTATTTAAAAAAGAGTATAGAAAAACACTGCTTTTCACCTCCAACCCTTTCAAACCTGTTTGAACATTTACATCAGATATGCAAATCTGCTAAATAATAAAGACCTTGCAAAAATTAAGACATGAAACAATTCTCACAGTGTGGTCTATATAAAATAATAATAATGACAGAAAACGACATAAGTATTCCACAACAGGAAATTCATTAACTCCATTACAGCCACGTGTTCACTCGGTTAGGTGCCAAAAGTGGATTAGGAGCATGACATGGTGCCTGATATAAACTCTGGCTGAATAGTCCTTTTTTCATTATATATACACACAGTGGTTATCTCCATGGTTTACAGGTGATTTTTAATCTGCTTCTGCTTGCCCATATTTTGACTTTTCTGTCATATATGTAAAACGTCTGTTTTACAACAGTGGTACTTACCTTTAAAATATGCCATTTCCTTTAAAGTACTTCTTACTTTAAAGAAACTATATACTCACTTTTTTACTTTGATTCTTAACCATTTTTCTATAATTTTATTTGGTTCTCTACTTTCATTTACCTTACACAAAGCTATATTTTCAAATGACATCTAAATTTATTTTTTAGCCAGGGATATAGCTCAGCGGCACAAAGCCTGCCTGGCAAGTGCAAGGTCATGAATTTGATTCCTGGTATCAAAAAAAAAAAAATGACTTTTAAATTTATTTTTAAAATGGCATTTGGTGAAATAATCATTCTTTTTTTCTAAACTACTGAGGTTGACATTTTTTTCTATCCATCTACCTAAGTTTTTGACAGGGAAACATGAAAGCTTACTATAGCTGTTCTTATTTTACAAAAGAGATAAATTTCTCCTACTATACATGGGAAACCTAATAGAATTACTAGGATAGTGTTGGCAAACCTATGGCATGCGTGGCACTATGTATTTTTCTTTTAAGACAAAAGATGTTAAGGTATGAGTTGTTTTTTCTAAACTAAAATCTCAGTGCTCAGGTTTAATTGCAGTGCTGGCGCTCTGTGATAATAAAGTACATTTGGGGTTGTAGCTTGGCACTCAATCTCTAAAAAGTTCACCATCATTCTTCTAGGATATTTTATACTCTTTTTTTTTTTTTTTTTTTTTTTTGCGGCACCGGGGATTGAACTCACAACCTCGCACCTGCCAGGGCAGGCGCTTAAGGCACTGAGCCAAACTCCCAGCCCCTTTATACTCTGATTGACTGGCGTGATTTTTGCTCTCCCTTCCCCAAAGTATAGTCCAGGAATTAGCAACTATTCCAGCCACATCGACTAAATATATTCTGGTGATAACTACATAACGTCTAAAAACATACCAGGAAAATACTGCACAACATTAAGTAGATAAAGAACTCCCTGTAGGGTCTCAAACAAAAATAATAATAATAATAATAACAAAGCCACATGCTACAATATGCATGAATCCTGAAAATATTCTTCTACATATGCTATGTAGAAGGAGCTATCACAAAATATCAATTTTGTGTAGCTCTATTTACATAAATGTCCAAAATAGGCAAATCTACAGAGACAGGAAAGAGATTACTGGTTGTGTAGATGTGGTGATGGGGGGAGGGTGGGTGGAGACAGAGATGGTATGGGGGTAAGAGCTGGAGGGTACTAAGTTTCTTTTTGGACTTATGAAAACATCCCAAATGATTGTGGTGGTCGTTATACTAATCTGTGAATATACTAAAAGCCACTGAATCGTACATTTTAAATTGGTAAACTTCATTCTATGTGAATTTTATCTTAATAAAATTCTTCACAAGAAAATCTTAGATTTAACATGACTGCAAGGGAACAGACATTTCATATTAGATAAATCTAGTTTATAACCCTGCCTATGCCACTAACCATCTGTGTGACTTTAAATTTTCCTTATCGGCAAAATGCATATTAATGCCCAACTTCTAAGGTGACTGAAGATACTGTAAAAAGACTTATACAGTTCTTAGCAATGGGTAAGCACTTTAATGTATGCTCTCTGCATCGGTATTAAGATTGCATTCTGTTACTATTTAACTCAGGTAATTTTCCAGACATACCAGAGTACTTGTCTGGTTGTCATTCAGCAGAATTCAGCTATGATGGTCATCACGCTGCTGTCTACCTCAATCCACAACTATTCTAGATTCTGATGAGTTTTGCTAACCAATGTATCCACTGGGCATCTTATTCATCAAACAATGCCAGTTGCACTTAGCATAAAGTTCCCATAGTATCATTTGAGAAAGGCATCTAGGTCAAGTGAAGCATACAAATTTTATTTTATTTTGTTAAAGTGCTTCATTTTTTTTTTCTTTTTTTGTCTCATCTTACTTGAGTTTTGGTAAGTTGTATTTTTTTCAAGGAACATGTCCATTTCAGTTAAGTTGCTTTCTTTATTGGCATAAAATTTTCCGTAGTATTCTCTTACCTTTTTTCCAATTTTTATTTTTTATAGGGAGATAGATCTTTTTCAGAAGTATATATATTTTTAAAGCTTTCATTTCTCCTATATGCTTTTTTATCCTTATTCTTGTGCAATGAGCTTTTAGCTGCTAAGACAAGTTCACAGCTGAAACTAACAATGCCAGGGAGCAGGATGAAAAGTATCAGGATATTGGTTGGTACTTAGTACCTAGGTTGGCCCTGGTACTAAGCCTTGAGAAAGGGAAATAAAAGAGATTTGAAGCTTTCTTTGACTGTATTTAACCTCCAGGGTAGACCAGGCAGAAACTTTCCATAGGCATAAAGAATAGGCAGGTCTCTGAAGTAATTTCTGAGTTTCAACCCTTAGAAACATTAAGTGTAGCCAAAGAGGAATAGACGGGCCACACATAGCTAAGAGGAGCGTACTTCATGAAACAGTCATATTCTAGCCTGGCCTCACTTAGGGACACACACAGAAGGACCTACTTAAGCACAGAAAACGTCTGAAGTCTCTTTATCACAACTCGCCAATCTCACACTACAAGAAAATAAATGTAAATTTCTGCTGTGAAAAGTAATAAAAGCTTAAGATTTTCTTTCTCATTTATTTCAATGCATATAAAGTTTATCCTCAGATAATTCTAGAAATCATCAATGCTGCCTACTTATATTAGCATTTGCCCAAGACTGTCACATAGTACATAATTAAAATAATCAGGAATTTAGTTATAAAGGTCAGCCAAGTTTTCTAAAACAAGTATCAAGATACACATGGAAAATTGATATGCCATATAGAAGAGTATATAGGAAAAGGAACACTCCCATATAATGCAGGTAGGAGCTCAAATGACAGAAATCTTTGTTCATGATAACCATACATTACTGCACGACAGCACCATTTCTAAAACTTTATGCTAAGGCAACATTACAGATACATGCTAAGGTTTAACTCTTAGGATGATCACTGCAGGAATGTAAATGATCATAAAAAAATTAGAAACAAATTTTATCCATCAATTTTAGACTTGATAAAAGGATAAGACAGCTAGGTATGGTGGTGCTCACCTGTATTCCCAGGACTCTGAGAGGCTGGGCTAGGAGGCTCACAAGTTTGAACTCAACCTGGACAATTTATAAGTCCCTGTCTCAAAATAAAAACAAATTTAAAAGGGAGCATTGGAGATGCAGCTCAGTCTGAAAGCCCTCAGTTCAACCCTCAGTACCATGAGCAAGATAGATAGACAGATATAGACAGATAGATAGATAGATAGATAGACAGAAAGAAGACAATACATTAAATGTACAATGACAAATCATGTAGCCGTTAAAATATGCATGAGGTATGATCAAAACATATGGTGATATTTAAATTAAAATTTATTATCGTAAAGAACACATCAGTATTAATCCCCATCAAAATAATTTCCTGAGCCGGGTGTGGTGGTGCATGCCTCTAATTCCAGCACTCAGGAGGCTGAGGTAGGTGGAGCACTGTGAGTTTGAGGCTGGCTTGGCCTACAACGTGAATGCAAGGCCGACCTGAACTACAGAGTGCGGCCCTGTCTCAAAAAACTACAGCTGGGAGTTTGGCTCAGTGGCTTAAGTGCCTACCTGGCAGGCATGAGGTTGTGAGTTCAATCCCTGGTGCCACACACACACACAAAATAATAATAATTTCCCTTGCTTCAAACACATCTATTTCATCATTCTTGCCACTTTTTAAAACTCACTCTTATTAGTACGTTTGTGACACACAATGCTTACATTCTGCTCAGTGATTTGAGATATATATGTGTGTATATTTTAATGACATTTTAGATTACTATAAATTCCCTAAATTTCTAAAGCAAATTATATCTCTACTTTGTAAGAGTCTTCGCAATGGCAAACAACTAGCATAAATAGCTAAATTTCCTGAGGTAAAAAATATATTTATCCTTTTATATAATTATATGTCTAACATTTAACATTGCCTTATGCATAGTAGGCATACAATTAAATGAATAAATAAAAACCAAAGCTGACGTCTTTAATCCCAGCACTCGGGAGGCTGAGGTAGGAGGAGCGTTGTGAGTTCAAGGCCAGCTTGGGCTACAACACGAGCACAAGGCCAGCCTGAGCTACATAGTGCGACCCTGCCTCAAAAAACCAGGGCTGGGAATTTGGCTCAGTGGCTTAAGCGCCTGCCCCAGCAGGCACAAGGTTGTGAGTTCAATCCCCAGTACTGCAAAAAAAAAAAAAAAAAAAAAAAACAAAGCTGTCCTTTGGCTAAAAGATATCTGGATTGTTTCTACTTTCTGGCTATTATAAATAAAGCCGCTATGAATATTTATATATAGACTTTTGTAAGGAGGTATTTTTCACCCAGCTTGAGTATATCCCTGGGAACAAGCTTTCAGGGTCATAGAGCAACCCAGTGATTAACTTTTGAAGGAACTAAAGTTGGTTGGCTTAGAAAGCAGGTTTCTCTTGCCTGGTTCAAGGCTGTCTTTCACTTGTTACTTAGAATCGATCCCTCTTTAAAATTGCTCTGTGAGCTGGGGACATAACTTGGGGGCATAGCACTTGCCTGGCAAGCACAAGGTCATGAGTTTGATTCCCGGTACCAAAAAATAAAAATAAATAAAATAAAATAAAATAAAATAGCTCTGCAACTCCTCACTGTAACTCTAACCAACCCAAAGTACTTCTTAAGTAGTCCATGGCTAAATACGTCTTTCTACATCCAAGCCATTCTTTTTTAATTCTTTTCATTTATCAAGCAGCAGGCACTATTAGTAAAAACTTTCTGGCATACCAACACATATGTATACATCTTTATATACTATATACATGATCTACAGGAAGGAAACCATCAAAGTAAGAAAATTTAGAAGAGACGTCCTTAAAAAAAGAAAATGTGTAATATCATTAAATTCAATAATCTTTGAAACTTCATATGGTACAAATAGAGTGTAGGGACATTTTTAATCTTGGTACAAAACAATTCATATAACAGTCAATAAACATATAACAATATGCCAAACACCATAAGTTATTAGGAACATGCAAATCAAGACCACAATGATCCCATTTCACATCTGTATGTTAGCTCTAATAAGCCAACAATAAGTAGTATTCAAGATGTGGAGAAAGAGGGAGTCCACATTCCTTGTAAGAAGACAAAATGTTGCAAAAACACTTGGAAAACAGTTTGGTTGTTCCTCAAAAAGTTAAACACAGAGTTGCTATATGACCCAAGAAGCCTATCCCTAGGAACATGGCAAGGAAAGTATCTTAGTTACTTTTCTCTCATTGCTGAGATAAAATACCTGACGCCCAAAATTAGGGAAGGAAAGGTTTATTTCTTACAGTTCTTGGGGGTTTCAGTTCATACTCAGTTGGCTCCAAGGCAGCATGCTGTGGCAGGGCAGCCATTCATGGTGGCCACAAACAGCAAGGTGTGAACCAGCAAGAGAGAGGGAAGATACATCATCTTCCTGCCCTTACACTCCACAGGTGCAACACTCATACTGCCAATCCCAGTGCTAGACAACAAACCAATCACAAACACCAGACTCAGCCCTGTCCAGATTACATGAGGCTTAAGTGGGAGTCATCCAATCACACTATAACAGGAAGTGAAGATATTGCATCTACTCAAGAATTTGTATACAGATATTCAAAGAACCACTATTAATGTGATAATAGCCAAAAAGCAGAAACAGTCCATATTTAGGAAGAATGCATAAATGTGATATTGCTGTATAATGGAGTATTCTTTGGCCACTAAAAATGAAATTCTAAAGAACCTAGAAAACACTAAGCTACGCAAAAGAAACAAGACACAAAAGAACACATATTTTATAATTCCATTTGCACAAAAAGTCAGAATGGGAAAATCTGTAGAAACAGAAAATGCCTGACAGGGACTGTGGGAAGAGGGAGCTGAGAGTGACTGCTAATGGACATGGACTTTTTTGCCAACTGTATTCATTTCCAAAGGCTTCTGTAACAAATTACCATATACTTAGTGGCTTTAAAAAACTACAAATTTATTTTCTTTTTAGTTTTAGAGGCCAGAAGTCTGAAATGAGTTTTATGGGACTATAATCAAGGTTCTTTCTGGAAGCTCTAGAGGAGAATCCACTTCCTCGCTTTTGTAGCCTCTGAAAGTTGCCTGCACTCCTTGGCTCATGATGCCTTCTTTACACCCAGCACCTTTTCTCCCTCTGTTTTGGCGGTCACATCACCATTTTCCTCTTCTGTGGGCAAATCTTACTTTGCTTACAGGGACACTGCTGATTACATCCAAGTACTACCCAGATAACCAAGGATAATCTCTCCATTTTGATAGTCGGACTTTAATCACATCTTCAGAATCTCCTTTGTCATTATGTTGGGTAACATTTACAGGTTCCTGAGATGAGAACCTAGATATCTTGAAAAGTCATTATTTGTCCTACCACAGGAAAACATTCCAGAAACTGACAGTGGCAATCAACACACAATTTGGTAAATATACTACACTAAAAAATACTGAATCATATATTTTAAAAGAGTTGACTTAGGGTTGGGAGTTTGGCTCCGTGGCTTAAGCACCTGCCCTGGCAGGTGTGAGGTTGTGAGTTCAATCCCCGGTGCCACAAAAAAAAAAAAAAAAAAGTGGATTTTATGATATATACATGATTTCTCAATTAGTTTTTTAAAGATAGAGTTGCCAGGAAAAAGTTATTAAGACAAAATAGTTAATAATAAATAAATTTTTAAAAATATTAAGTAGTTTGTAGATAGTTGTTTTTAGGCATAAAAAAATGAAGAAATTCCACAAAGTCAATGCTAATAGTACTTCAGATAAACCTTAAAACACATCTGGAATCAGCATAGCTAATAAAATGATGGAAATATACATATATATCCTATAAGTTCACTTAATGCATCAAATGCAGCAGCCTGTATATTCTAACAAACATACCCAAACAAAGATGGTGTTACAAACTGTCTTTATTGTGGATCTCGTCAATCTTCTTTCAGGATACCTAGCTACCATACGTGACACATGATCATCTGATGCAAACACAAGTAAGGAAACTATCAATTCATATAAAAGTATTGACATAGTTCAATTTCTCTCCTTTGAAGATAACCAAAAACATCATAGCTTTCCCCATATCTTGCGGCAAGCTTCCACCGAATGCACTTTAAAGATTGCTGATCTTGACAATGATCCCAAATTTCACAACTGAATGACTAAGTCACTGGTGAACTCAGTAAGATACTGTCAGACGTAGGCTTAATCTCTAAAGCTACTAGATCAGCAGTCTAAGATATCTAAAAACTTTTGGGTATCCTACTTTATACAGTAGCCATTACTGCTGTATCTTTTTCTATGAAATCCATAACTTGAAGAGAATAACTGACATAAACCAGTAAAAAGGAAAATGTACTCCAACTGAAATTACAAGAAAAACATAAGTGAAACAGAATTCATATCACCTTTTTCTTTGACCTGTAATTCTAAATTTTCAGACCAAAGTCACACAACCTCATCTGTTGTTTAAGCAGGAAACTTTCTCAAATAACAATTTATATAAGTAGAGGCAATGTACCACGGCTTTAAATGAAAGAGAATAGTGCCCTAAGGAACATCTTACAGGCGCTAAATTTAGAACTTAACACACAATACATTACACCATGTTATTGGGAAACTTAATGAAAAAAGTCTATATAGAATAAAGTTATCTAAATCCCAAAATATAAGTAGTATACACTCTCAGGATCTAACAGAGACATTTTTTATTTTTATTGGTACGTACTTGCATTACAAGATTGCATTCCTTGTAGGGAGGTGACACGTGTACATAAAACATCTTAAATTTTTTTCATTCCTTTGCCATCCCCTCCCTCTCACCTCCTTCCATCTCTTGGTTCCCTTTGCTTTTGCAAAAAAAAAAAAATCTATTTCCTAATTTCCTATTATCTATCTTTCTTTTGGGGGGGAGGGGCGGGTGCCGATCGAACTTACAACTGCGCGCCTGACAGGCAGGCACTTATGCAGCTGAGCTAAATCCCTGGTCCCTATTATCTATCTTTCATTTTCCTGTTTATTTATATTTTAGGTTAAAGGCTTTAGGATGATATTCAACTAATACTACAGTTAATAGAAATCTCTCAAACTTAAAAATGAACAAATTTTAAAAGAAAATACATGTATCAACTAAATACTACTTCTGGGTATGCATGCTAGTGAGGCATTCTAAAAAATTCTGTATTCATGCGAAGACTTATCAAAGTCTCACTGTCTTAATTTCAAATATTTCTTAAGCAAGTTAATTTTCTTTTGCTAACTGCAAAAAAAATGATTTTAGTTATCTAATCAAGGTTAAATCTAGTCTGGAATCTCTTCTGTTTGCAGAAATGGGTTTTTCAGTGATATTTCATCCTAGGCTGGGATATGGAAAGATATTCATATTCTTTTGAACATATTTATAGAGAACAAAATGAATTTAAATACCATACCTAAAGCAGGATTCAGCCTACAACATGGCTGTTAAGTGCTGTGCTGCTGTTCCCTCCACTCAAAATAAAGTTGTTTCTTAACTGTACCAGTCTGCTATGACTGTGTAGCAGCCAGAGATAGTTGGTCTTACACATGTTGAAAAAAAATACCACACCTAAAAATGCCACCTTTGAATTTTTTAAAACATGTGATTCCAAGATATTTAAGGGTATATGCTAAACAAAATGCTTTTTAAAATAGACCAATTAATTTTTTGGAAGATTCCAAAATAATACCTTCACTCACATCTCAAAATTCAAAGCCTAATATCATTTGTTCTACTGGCCCCTTTCAATGACTGCCTCTCTACAATCCATGTCCTCATTTGCTCCCCAAAGAATAACCTACATCTTGCATTAGCTTAAATCAATATATTTCATTCACTGGAATGGCAGAATGGTACACAATTAGCATCATTTTAGTCATGTCATTATTTCCAGCTCAGTGGTATTTATTTAGATGAGCATAATTTGCAACCACTGAGCTCAACTCCTCTGATGTTAACAGGCATCATTAAAACCCTCCCAGTGTCCAAATCGTTTGATCTTTTAAAAAATGTCCTCAGTTTGCGCCTGAGAGCCGGAACTCACTGCTGGACACTCTGAACAGCGTTCGTGTTCTGTCCGACTATTCACATTAGCTAATAATCCTGAGACGTGACTCTGATTCAAGTGAGAAAAAAAATTTTATACAAAGTTTCTTTAAACAGAAAGAAATAAAAAATGTGTAAAACAATACACATGGAACAGAAAGACATCCTAAACATTATAGCTTCAAAAGTTAAAGTCAGTTTTAAGAGTAAAGTATCTTAAAAGATCCTAACAAATCTTGGGAATAGTACATGGCAGATGATAGAGGATAGGGAACTGAAGAACAAAAGCAAAATCATAAAGTGACAAACTTTCAAGATCTCAGTTTAAAATCCTCTTCCTGTAAGTTTTGTTATAGCATCAATTATGATTCCCAAGTACTTTCCTTAAAAATAAATAAATAAAAACAACCAAATAAAGAATAGTGGAAAGCAAAATTCTGTTATATTTTAAACATTATTTTTATTTTCTCAAACATTCCACATATGACTTGTGGAGGCTAAATAGTATTCATTACACAAATGTAACACGGTCAGTTAAAATTTTATTTCAAAAATGAAAAACTGTATTTAAAAATTTACTTACAGGGAGACAAAGTAAGTATTATAATATCCACAAATGTTTAATAAAAGGCAAGTTCCTGCTGTCCTTTTAAAGTTATAAATAAGGCCAAACTACAAGTTTCAACTGCAAAGAGTCATTGTGTAGTATATAAAAAGCTCAGCATGGAAATAGATTCAACAAATGTACAAAAAGAGTTTTTATGCCAGGGAAGAACTGAAGGCATCAAAAATAGGACCAACTACAAATAACGTAGAGCTCAGTTCAAAAAGACCAGCAAATTCATTCTCTAATGCATAGCAAATTAATCAATTCCTCTGCAAGGTTAGACAGGCAATCCACCTTTAAAAGTCCCCACAAACAAAACATAAGAACAACAAAAGAGGTTCCAGAGTGTAATAAATACCAAATCCACAGTAGGCGACAGAAGCCTTACTGTACACAGCTGAGAAAACCTGCCATCAAACAATGGATCACATTTCCATACTAAATTATATTTATCACGCTAAAAAATGGTTAAGTGACATGCAGGATTTCTATTGGCCACTTAGATCACACTAACTCCCTCAAACCTTCCAAACCCGCTGAGTCCCATTGAAAATTGCTCTACCCCATGGTGCTCTGAAGGAGACCCCAGACAAAGGGTTAAGATGATGGGAGAGGTGAAGACAACTACCTTCCACCATGATTTCAGAAAATAAATAAACAAAAGAGGATAGAATAGCCAAAACATAACCCTGGCACAGGGTGTTTCCGGGGAAATCACTGCTGTGACAAATGGCCTGAAATGAACTCTTCCAGCGGTCAAGAATCCCCAGGAAAGGCCCCTCCCCTCATCTATTGCTCAATTGTACAATACTCTGCTTTGAAAATGTAACACTCATGGAGATGGGCAAGATGAAAGAGCTTTTCTTCATGATTCTGCAACGCCTATTAATTTTTGCTATGACAGACTCACAGCTGATTAAGAAAACACAGGGCTATGAATACTTCACACTCCCACCTTACAACTTTGAGAAAATGCTGAAAGTGAATAAGCCCACTTTTTAAGCACAACGTATTGATTTTCATTTCTGTGCAAGCTATATTCTATTTCTCCTCTAAACCTGGGCAATTTGTTTAGACCAAAAGTTATTTTCCTTTTTGAAACAGTGGCAATGTTACTTGATTCCTATGCAATTACAGAATTATCTTTCAGAAATATTAGAATTCATTCACTACCATTTAACACATAGGCTGAGAAATCAATGATTAAAGAAATGAATTTAAACTGTTTCCAAGGACACTCACATTTTTATCACAATTGATCAAGCAACATGATAGAGTAGGAAAAGCACGAATTAATAAAAAGAAAAAACATTCAAATCTCCATTACCACATATTTCCATGATAATTTTGTTAATTATGCTAGATCATCTAAACTCATCATCTTCTACATTACAAGTTTATTGTGACATTTAACATAGGACATAATTTATGCCAAACAACAAACAATAATGGAGCCGGGCATGGAGGCACACGCCTGTAATCCCAGCACTCAGGAGGCTGAGGCAAGAGGATCACTGCAAGTTCGAGACCAGCCTGGGCTACAAAGTGAGTTCAAGGTCAGCCTGACCTGCATAGTAAGACCCTATCTCAAACTAGGGCCAGGGATTTAGCTTAAAGTGGCTTAAGCCTGCCTGGCAGGCTCAAGGTTGTGAGTTTGATCCCTGGTACCAAATAATAATAGTAATAATAATAATAATAATAATAATGGAAAACAAAAAATAGCCTTTGTATTTTTATTTTACTGAAGTAGAATAAACTACTGCAAAAAGTACAGATCTTAACTGGATGGACTGATGAAGTCTGACAAATGACATACATGTGTAATCAACACTCCAGTCAAGACAGATTTCAAGAAATTTTCTAGTAAACACATCATAAGAAGAAAAGATACGAAATTGACTCAATATTTTGAATGTATTTCCAACTAATGTCTAAAATAATTTCAAAATGTAATCAACTTTTTAACATATTGTCAATGAGATACCATTATGTGTGATTTAACAACAGATATACATTCTAAAAAATGGTTAATCAATTATCAATTCCATCACTGTGCAAACATCAGAGTGCACTCACACCAACTAAAACAGCAATGATGTCACTATTTGACATACTCTAATGGGAACACTGTCATGTACATCATCCACTATTGTCCAACACATTGGTATGCAACACATGGCAGTATTTTACCCTTTTTGTACTGTTTCACACTTAGAATACATCACAATTTAGATTAGCCATAGTTCAAGTAATGACTAGCCACATGTGGCTCATAGTTACTATACTGGATGATGCCAGTGTAACCACTATCCAAAAAATGTCTTCATCTTCTTTCCAGTTTATTCCCTACTCTCATTCCAGATCCACCACTACTCTGACTCCTATGCCATAGATTAGATTTACCTCTTCTTAAATTTTACAAAGTAAGGAATCAAACAGCAAAGGCAGTATGTTCTTGTGTCTGGCTTCTTGCACTGAGCATGTTTTCAAGAGCATGTTACAATTGGTATAATTAGTAATGGTCTGTCTTACTCTCTTGCAGAATATTGTTGTATAGTACAAATATAACTTGTTTATTCGCTGACCAGCTGCCAATATATGTATTAGTTTCAAATATGCTGTTATTGATAAAGCTAAAAATAAACATTCTTACGGCTTTTTTGTTTTTCTAGACATATTTTCATTAACGGGTAAATATTTACAAATGGAATTGCTGGATCATAAGATGGATTCTTATGTTCATCTTTCTGTAAGAAATTGTCAAATACTTCTCTACAGTAATTGTGCCATTTTGATTTCCTATCAATATGAGACATTCAATTATTTCCCATCTTTTTCAATATGTGGTATTGTCAGCCTTTGTAATTTTAGTGATTTCAGTGCTGTATATACTTCCCAACGATCAACAAGGTTGAGATTTTTTTCATGTTACTGAACATCTTCTTTGAAGAGCAGTTCAAGAAGATGAAAGGAGAGGTTTTATAAAGACAAACTAAGATCCTAAATGAATGTACTTGTAATGCTGAAATAAGGGACACACTTCCAAGAACTAATTAGGTCAGGTAAATGATGTAAATCCAAGCCAAGGGAGCTGCAGTAAATTAGAGTACACGCACAGCTTAAGGAAAGAGGTTCTCTGTACCAAGTGGTCACTGCCATGTAGAAGAGGGGGCTGGGTACTAGCTGATCTTCCTGTCTTATGAAGACAGTGTAGATATTTCATTTTGCATTAACACTGAATTAATTTTCTAAATAGTAATTCTATAATCAAACAACAGAGATCATAAATTTTCAAACTCTGATTTGCATAAATATTGGCAGTTTTTATATGAGGACACATATATTATTATGATAAACATTAAACCATTCATGATAATTAATGATTACTGGTCAAAGACAGCATACCTATTAAAGCGAGAGTTGGCTATCTACCAATGGCAGATGATCAAGTCGTTTTGGTTTGCCATGTAACAATGCCCCAGAGAAAGAAAGACAGAAACAACTGGCAGGGAAGTTCCTCTTTCCTGGTCAACTTTGCTAAGTGCAGAATATGAAAAAATACCCTCATTGTTAAATGTTTAGTCACATCATCTATATTTCAGTTTTGTGTAAGAATGAAGTTAACCGCTAATAACAAATGCTTCAGCAGTCCTACCTAGCAATGTCTATGTTATTTGGGGAGAACATCAGTAGTGTTACCTACCTAGGAATATCTGCAGTGAGGGGAATAGAAGAAAAGGACATGTCAGTAACAATGTAAAACAGTACAACTGGTTTGGAAAACAGTCTGGCAGTTCTTTTAACAGCTAAACACAGAGTCATCATATGATCCAACAATTCCATCTTAGATATATAACCCAGAAAAATAAAACATATGTTCATGCAAATGCTTGTACACAAATGTTAAAAGCACTATTATTCTTTTTTCTTTTAAACAAAAGGAAAGTAAGAAACCAAAGCAAAACAATTTCACAATCAGCCAATAAGAGAGTAACAATCATCAGCACACTGCATATTATTATATTCACAAAAATTAGGATAAAAAATATAGACATGAAACATTATTCAACAAATTATTAGCATAAAACTTTTGCCTCAATGATTGCTCTATTGTTCTCAAATAAACATTTCGCACTAAAAATGAAATCTGAAGATGACCCTGAGAAAACTACTTTTCACTAAAAATTCTTTTTCTTTAACTGTCTTAACCAATTTTTCACATACATAGATTTTGTTTCAGTTCATCACACCAGTGCAACAATGCGATGGTTACATATGTGTGACTTATTAAGTCCAAGGACAAGTATATTTTTAGTATTCATTCATCTGAGTGAAAATGTCTAGTTTATGGTTCTTTATAGCTGAGTAGTATTCCATTAAATAGAAATATCACATCTTTTTTATCCATTCCTCAGTCGAGGGGCATTTAGGTTGTTTCCAAGATCTAGCTATTATGAACTGGGCAGCTATGAACATAGGTGCACACATATTGCTGTGGTAGGATGTTTTTAGTTCTTTCAGGAAGATACCCAGAAGGGGAATAGCTGGGTCAAATGAGACAGTACCATTATTCTTAATACCTACAAAATTGGAAACAACCCAAATGTCCATCAATTGATGAATAAATAAAATTTGATATGCCTATACAATTCACTGCTACTCAACCATAAAAAGGAAGAAGTGTTGTTATATCCTACAACATGAATAAGCCCTGCAAACATTATGCTAAGTGAAAGCCAATCACCAAAGGCCACATATTGTGTGACCCAATTAATCTGAAACGTCTAAAATAGGCAATCTATATAGACGAAATGGATCAATGGTTTGCTAGAGCTGGGATGTATGTGCTTAACTGTTAGAAGAGGTTAAGATGTGAAGCTTAATAGATACGGGGTTTCTAAGGTTCTGAAAAATCTTTCAAAATTCAGTGTAGTGATGTTAACAGCTCTGACTATTCAAAATGTCACTGGATGATATAGTATACACGAAGGAATTATATAGTATATAAATTATACTGTACCTCAATACAGTTGTTTATATAAAACATGAAAAAAGAAAAGTATAGACGAGCTATTGAGCCTCTCTCCTCTAGTCCCAAACCACCTCTTTCTACCACCTGAAGTTCATGCTTAGGGTTTAAAGAATTTTTTCATAGTGAGTCTACTTCTCTCTGTACCATTTCTGAATTTCAAATCCATTAAGATACATAAAATAATGTTCTCCTTATCAGCTTGTGAACTCACAAATAGCCAAAACAAATAACCTTTATATCCAGAGAGTCTTGCATAGGCTGGGTTAGTGTTTTTTGTGTTCTATCTGGGGAGTCTAAATGCTTGCTGATGCAGTGGACAGGGCTGGGGGAACGCTATGTCATATCCTTTCCCCTTACTCTTCCTACCAGACAAGGAATACTGAACACCTCTGACAGTCTGGAAATCCTTGTTCTATTTGAATGTCTCCTAGAAGAAGCAACAACCTTTATGAGATTATGATACAAATAGGATCTCTTTTACAACCACAAGCACAAACTTACATATCTCTAAAGCAACACAATAACAACCTTATTTTTAAAAAAGTATAAAGGAAAAGAGAGGCTAAAGTATGGGTTTAAATAAGAACCTTAAGACAGCAAGATGAGTTTCAATGAATATTATTTGAAAGTAATCATGCTAAACACACAAGTAATATGAAAATAAAATTAACCAAAACATACAACTTTTTACATGTAACGTGTAACCAAAACATGTAACTTCTTGCAACTCCTGAAGATCTATAATTGATTCACTTACACATATTCCCTCGCTGTTGTATTCATAATCATGGGATAAAATTCACTAAGAGGAAAAAGCAATTTTAGATCTTCTGCTAATGACAGTGTGAAATGCTTGAACATAAGGAATTCTGGATTTCTTGCAACAAGCAAAATGGCATGTGAAGGTTAAATTGGACTGTCAACTTGACTGGCTTGAGAGCCACTTTGAGGATTGGTAAAATATATTTTTGGTGTGCCTGGGTGGGACACGGAGGTGTAACCTTAAGTACTACACTTGGTCCCTGGCCCCTTCCTCTCTACACTGTTCCTTTGTTTTGCTTCCCAGCTAGAATGAAGTAAACAGCTTTTCTCTATCCACTGTTCCACAGTCCTATATCTAGCCTGGAGCCAGCTAACCATGGACTGAAACTTCTGAAACTATTAGCCAAATTAAACTTCTCCTCCCTTAAATTATGGGTGATGAATATTTTTTTCCAGCAATGAGAAAGCTGATCTTTACAAGCCACCATAGTAAGAAATCATGGCCTGAATTCAATGTAGTAGTGAAACACCTGAATTACCCTTGCTAGTAACAAATAGTACTACCAGAAACTTGGATACAAATAGCTACATTCCATCTTTCACTATCAGGCAAACATGAAAAATTACTAGTAAATAAGTTATTCAATAAGATCTAGAAATATCTTTAAAACTCAAAAATATTTACTCTAAGAAAATAATCCAAAAGAAAGGAACAATTTTACATATGTAATTACCTGTTAGTTTATTAATTATAAAAAGAAAATAGGAAGCAATTCAAAAATCTAATCAAAAATGAACTATTTGATTACTTACACTTTCACTCCAAGTTACACACTATAATTTGTATCAACATCAGAATTATTTCTAGGGCTGAGCTACATCCCCAGTGGTAACCTAGTATGCACAAGGTCCTGAGTTCAATCCCCAGTACTACCAAGAAAATTATTTTCCTAGCAAAATGTAAAAAAAATGCAAACTTTTGAAGTATATATGTTTAAAGAAAATACAAAAAAGGGTATAGTAAAATGAAAATGGTTTTGTGATAGTCTAATGAGGAAATTTTTTATTAGCCAAAGTAAATATGGTCCTATAAAAATGTAACATCTTCGTAAGTAGAACAAAAACACTTCAACACGTCTTTAAAAATATAAAATATATAACCAATGAAAACACTAAAAAGTAGTATTTTAGCTTCAAACATCTTTTTAGAAGATGTTTATGCAAACCTAAATAGTTTCAATTCTTATGAACTAATTCATCCAAAAAATTGGGAAAGGGATAGTAAGACTCCAAATATTATGCTCATAAAGAGTTCACCAATAATATTGCAATATAAGTTCAACTGAACACAAACACAATCAGCAAAAACACATGATGATATGTAAATTATACCTAAATAAAGTGGAATTTTAAAAAACAGTGATTGGCTGGAAGTGGTGATACATCCATGTAATCCTAGAACTACAGAGACTGAGGCAGGAGGATCACTGCAAATTCAAGGCCAGCATGGGATACATAGTAGGTTCAAACCACCCTGAACTATGTAACAAGATCATGTCTCAAAACAATAACAACAAATAACAATAATTAAGATATAAGCTTTGAATTCACATGTACCTGGGTTTGAATTCTAGCTTCACTACATTTTAACTTTATGACCCCAGGCAATTATCTAACTTTTGCCAATCTCTGAGAAGACAATGGAACCTATCATATATGGGGGTTTGCTGTACAACTTACATGAGCTAATAAATAGAGGTAGTGCAGAGTGTTTACCAGACAGAAAGCACTCAGTAAATCAACAGATGCTTATTTCTATATATATATTATTAAAGTATAATAGTTTTCCAGCTGAAAGTGCTCTGCTAATTTCATACAAAACCTAAATGTGAAGTGAACAAAGCAGTAAAAAAAAGAATACAATATGTGTGTGTGTCCATCTGTCTTTTATACAGTTGAATAAGCTCTCTTTGAAGTGAAAAGCCCACAAATCAAGCTCACACTTTCTCAGCATCCCTTCCTTAGAAGCATCAGGTCAGAATTGTTTCACTCATCACTCCTGTAGCAAGGAAATGTAACGTGGCTAATGCAGAAAGTTAAAAGCAATGAAGGAGAGACTATTTTAAGAATCTGGGGGACATTTTTCTAAAATGGTAACACAACTGAAATTGCTTAAGATACATTAAATACATCTACCAAAATGCCAAAACAAATCCTACTATTAGGTAACATTAACATGTACTAATAAAATACAACGCAAAAAATAGGAAAAGATGCTCAGCATCATTAGTCATCAGGAAAATACAAATAAAAACCCCATGAAATACCAGCTAACATTCATGAAGATAATTATGGTTTAAAAAAAAACAGATAAAAACAAGTGCCCTGAGGATGTGGAGAAATTAGAATTTTCATACACTGCTGGTACAAATGTAAAGTGGCATGGCCACATTGGAAAACAGGTTGGCAGTTCTTGTAAAGGTTGAAACAGACTTACCATATAACTCTACAATTCTACTCGTAGGTATATATTTTCAAAAAGTAAAATATATATATATATTTTCATATCAGCATTATTCATATTAGTCAAATAATAAGAACAATTTCTATTCATAGTAGTCAAATAATAAGAGCAATTTGAATATCCATCACTTGACAAGTAGATAAATAAAATATACGATAACCATACAGAATATTATTCAACTATAAAAAGAAATGAAGCGCTAACGCTTTCACTTTCTGTAACATAACATGAATGAACTTTGAAAACATAATCAAAGAGGCTAATCACAAAGAACATACACCATGATTCTGTTTTCATTTATAAGAAATGTCCAGGACAGATAGATAAGTAGTTGCCTAAGGCTAGAGGGAATATGGAACATGCTGGTTTGGAGGTGAGAAGCAAAGGATATGGGATCTGGGGTGTAGGTAATAAAAATGTTGTACAACTTGTTGTGCTGATACTGTATAACTGTGAATATATTAAAACTAAATTATACACATTAAAAGGATTACATATGAATGTAAATTATATTTCAATAAAATTACTTGTAAAAAAAGAGAATATTGCTTCTCATAGCCATTATTCTGTTTTAAGTCAAAAAAATAAAATAAGAATAAGGCAAATAGGGATAGGGTGAGGCAAAAAGTGATGAGACAAGAACAGGGTAGAGAGAAGAGAACAAGTGGAAATAAAAAGTATTAAAATGTGGCATGCATATATACCAACTCGTCATGATGAATGGAGAGTCATCATAAACTGCAAACATGTACTAATAAAAATTTAAAATTTAAAAAAATACTAGGTAGAAAAAAGATAAGGAAAAGCAAATATTAATTCCTTTGAAAATAATGAACTCTTCACTTAAAGATAAATCAAATTACTTTCTTTCAATGCTTATATTTTTCCAAAGGACAAAGCCTGGAAATTTCACATGATACTTGAACACATGATACTTGAGTCTTACTTTTATAGCCATGTGACTTAAATTAAAGCTATTTCAGTTTCCAGAGCCTCAGTTTCTTAATTATAAAATAAAATTTTATAATCCCTATGTCACAAAATGTCCAAATTCCCAAAAGGTACCCAGCAAATATTAGCTGTAATATTTTAAAGTAGGATAGCCTTAAAAGGTTTTTATTAAGCCCAAATCTACATGTCTGTGGTGCTAAGAATAAATTTTTCTTTTCCAGTTCCAAAATGACAAACTACATCCTCATCTTTATGATTTCCCAAGATTCCTAGAACCTCTCTGTATTACATTTAGCAAAGCAGCACCAAAGAAACCCATTATGGAAACACAATCTTTATCCTAACAAATTTGGCAACTAGACAAATTCATCCTTTAAAAAATATAATCGCTCATTGGTGGCCATGTAAATAAGTAAAAAATAGTAATTGTAAGCTTAATCTGACTTTCTCAAGGACAAATGAATTTTTTTATTACAACTTTAAAAACTGAAGAGTTAGTTATCAAGCTTAAGGGGGAAACATGAGACTTCTTATATGATAGCAAGATTAGGAAAGCCCTGAAAAATCCAATTTTAAATGGTTTTCTAACTGAGGAATTTTCTGAAAGCTGGGGTTAGTCAGTTTATTCATTTATCCTTAGTAATTTGTTCTATTTTGTTATTTTAGGCTATATTTCTGTAGTCTTAACAATATTTGATTAAGGATCTAAAGAGTAATGGGAAGACAAATAACTACCAAGTACTGCCGGGAAATGGATTTGTAACTCTGCTGAACAGTTTCATTTTTGAAGCTGGTGGCTATGACAATGTCTTACACACGGTATTATTAGAAGATAGTGTAAATGGCCTCACAGAATGCATGCTGACTTCTGAAGCTGGGCAAAACAACAAAAGATTAGCCCCAAATCAGTAAGCATAGCCTACAGAAATCTGCTGAACTGAATAAATTTTACAAATTTAATACACATCACAGAGCATAACAACAGTAGCTTCACAAATAATAAAACCATACACCTAAACCTTGGAAACCCTTAAACAAAACAGAAATATACACTGCCACTATCATGGCTCACCATAGAGAAATAGGTCATTTTTCCTTATTTAGAAGAACATAAAGCTATTCATTACCAAATATTTAAAAAGAACATTTTTATTACCAAAATTAACAGCAATACAGTTTCAACACAGAGTAAAAATATGGACATTTCCAATATTTATAAAGAAAATATGGTATATAGCACATATTTGCTCCTAGTAAGCATCAATAAAATAGTTTACCCTCTAGTTAAGAAACACAGATGCAAAAAAAAAAAAAAAAAAGATGAGGAAATCACCATTTTTTAAAATAAAATGAAGCTAACTGATTATTGGTATTGGTTTATTATTACTGCCTGTTTTGTTACAAAAAGCATTTAAGGTTGCTAACAGCTACCGTTGGATAGACAACACAGTGAATTTTCATTTCATTTGCAACGTATCAGTTGAAATTTCTTAAAAGGGAATTTCTGTTTTAAAAAGTATATGGGAGCTGGATTTCATAACATTAAATACATGTTAAGAGCAACACTTAACACATATTTAACATTAAATTAAATGTGGAGATACAACAGGAAATAGAAAAGCCTTTAACTAAACAAAGGATGGAATATGATATATTAAATAAGAGATCAGCTTTGTTAAGTACAATATCTACATATGATTTCTAAATTCCTCCAGAGTACAAAGAAATATGAGAAGTAAAGTAGCAGGGTAACATAGTGTGCTCCAGGTTATCTCTGTAATTAATGATTTGGATTATGGACATGGATTTGGGGCTAAATACTCAACAATTCTAAATAGTCTCCTTTAAGTACATAATGAAGTAGCAATCGCTCTAGTAGTGAAGGGACAGAATACTATTTGGTAGAAGAAATTAAATCACTATCATATATTATGTTAGGTGAATTGGGAAAGACAAATTGTTCAGAACCTCCTTGATGGCATTGACTATATCCATTTAGGTACCAATTCATCAGAAGAAAGCTCAACATGTAGAGAGCATCTATATGGGAAGTTATTTTCTAGGTCTTTTTTGCATGCCTGTATCTGTTAATCTAAACAACCCTTTTGAAGGTAACAATATGCAATACTGTAACCATTGTCAAATTCCTATCATTTTGTTTTGTAAACCTGTAATGTTACTGTTGTGGATTTGTTGTTGTCATTTGTTTGTCTCTTTTGCTTTTTGTCTTTCTTTTCTGTGTCTTTTTTCTCTTAAATAAAAGAAATAAAATAAAATAAATTTAAAATTATTTATTAGGAAGGTAATACAATTAGCAAATTAACACTTCCCAGTCCCAGATGGCTGAATGAAGAAATAAGAAACAAAAGTCCTAGTTTGTATGCTATAGTCTCCTATTGTTTTAGCTTTCTGCTATAAAGTTCTAACAACTTTTCCAACTATGAGGCACAAGATCTGAAAATGCCATCCTTAGCACACATCAATTTCTGAACAGTGATGTTATTCATTATCTGTTGACTTTAGTGTTCACACAAAAAAATGTAAGTTTATTCTCATACCAATATCTGAAGTAAATATATAACTTCTCTTTGAGGCTTACTTTCCTGAACTCTAAAATGGTGTTAATTCCTGTACTGAGTAATTGTTGAGGAATGTAGATGACAAATATTTGCTACAGGGACATGATCATGTAAACACTCAATATTATGGCCATAGTTCATATTATTATCAGTCATAACAAGCATAACCTAAAGTTAAAAGAATTCCATTTAGTCTTACTTAAAAACTACAGTATGTATGTTAAAAACTTGGGTTGTGTCAATGAATGAGCTTTGATTACCATGTTTCTTCAAAATATTAGATTCTCTATGTTGTACTGTAATTCTGGATAGAGTCTAAAGTTCAGAAAATGATTTACAAGTTTAGTTCTAACATTTATTCATTCTACCAAATCTAATTACTAGGGAGGAAAGATTCCTTTGCTAATCTTCAAGCCAATAATAATTTTTGCTGGCTATGAAGTGCAAATGGCCCATGCCTATTTCTTTATTTTACCTGATCCTAAGGTTCTCTAATCACAAAATTAAGAAATAAATATACCCATATTCTATGAATATAGAGTTCCTTTTTTATGGCAAAAATAAAAAAAAGACAAGGAAACTCTGAAAGTCAGGTTTCCTTGAGTCTCTAATGAATGTCTAGATGAGAAGATGGTTTACGACTCCTCTAGAAAGCATTTGTCAAGTAAGGTCCTGCCTTACTCTTCCAAACAAAATTGAGAATTAATATTCAGACCGCCAGTTACCTGAAGTTAATCTTACATCTTTGTAGTCACTGTATTTCAAAACATATTTTCTTCAAAGCAATCCAAAACAATTAAAAAACACCAACCTCAGCTTGGCAGAGTGCATGAAGACCTTGTAGCACCAAGGCTGCTGGCGTAGCTTGATCAGGCTTGGTACATTCATTCAGCACCTGAGAAATAGCTGCCAGCATGTCTGCACCATGCTGATAGGGCCTGCAATAAATGACAATTAAAAACAAAACTAGATCAAAGAGTTAAATTAGAACCAGATCTTTTGCCTGAATGAAAAGCATCAATGCTTTTCTTTACCTTTGTTCCTACTAAACATTGACCCTCAAATACTAACAGCATATGTTTTCTTCAAAATTCTATATCATGATCATTTCTACTTTCTCTGTAATACACATTGTTATTTAAAAATATTATTCAAAAATATTTTCTAGTAAAGTTAATACTCCTTGTATCACAGATCCTATTGTCTGAATTGAGAAAAACTCAATCTATAAAAATGGTTAAAAGAACAAACATCTCATTAAGATAATTAGTAAAGACAGAACTATTTATTTTTGGTGGTTGCTCTCATATCAGATATGCCCAATGAAAGCATAGATCTGTGGTCAGAAGATGACTTATGGTAGTAGTAGTACTAAGGTAATGACTTTAATAACAATGGTGAATATGATAAAAATATCAATACAAACTATCACTAAGCACCTACTCCATACCGTGCACTGTGCTAGATATGCTCTCTCATCCTCCTCCCCCTGTTCTTCCTCTCCCACCGAGACCACATATATTGTACTATCCCTAGATACCTTTAACAGTTATACAGATCTATTCTCTGAATTCCTTGTTACCCTCAATATAATATTTATTTATTTATTTATTTATTTATTTATTGGGAGGGGCACCAGGGATTGAACTCACAACCTCACACCTGCCAGGCAGGTGTTTAAGCCACTGAGCTAGACTCCTGGCCCTAGTTTTTTGAGACAGGGTCACACTATGTAGTTCAGGCTGGCCTTACACTCACTCTGTAGGCCAAGCCAGCCTCGAACTCATAACACTCCACCTACCTCAGCCTCCCAATTTGATGTATCTAAGGTAGTAACTAAAAGGAACACTGAAAAAGGTATAGACAGATATGTCTGATGTCCAACATGACCCAAACCTCAGCCTCAAGTGTGTACAATGAGAATGTCAGTTAACATGCTGAAGCTTCCCCATGCCAGTCCTCAATAAAATCCAAACTCCTGGATCATGGTTATATACCTGTAACTTTGTATAATTTAGACTGAGATTACTTTTGAGTTGCAGAAAGACTGAAGCTAAGAAAAGAGGCAGGACTACTAGGGCTTAGATTCTGACATATTCTGGTCCAAGATTTTACATGAAATGTGATCGTCCATGTTGTGAGCCTCTGGGTCACACTGCAGTCATGGACAGACGTGAGAGGGATGCTCCCTGGAAGTCTGTGATGCAGCGGCCTGATCAACATACGACGCTGCAGGACTGTAAGTAATTTCAGATGCATCACTTTATTTCCTCTACAAATATTTTTACCTCACCCATGTAAGGAAAAAAACATTTTTGCACGCTAGAGCTGTGCTTGTGCTATTTCAGTCTTATCTCCTCCACCCTATTAAACCATAATCGTGAATAGCACAGTCAGCTCCTATCTTCACACTTTCCTAAAAGCATAAAATAGGAAATTCAATGTCATTTCCATCTTTGTTATAATTCTTAATAATTCCATACAGTGAATCACAAATAAGGCCTTGCCTAGTAAAGCTACTAATAATAACTATGTAAAGCTTAGAGAAATACAAGAAATTACAGTTTATGATTATGCTTAGTTTCCAAAAATTTACATACAGAAAAACTGAAAACATGATATCCCATGTTTCCTGTAGTATTAAATTATTGTCCACAAAGGGATATAACTACCTGATGAACCTACGTAAGACTAGACCTGAAAGGAAAGACATACTTGTTTCTTAAAGTTACTTGCAATAGTATCTAATTTCACAATCAGAAAATGTGAATTGAAAAGTAATTTATTCCTGCGTGCAATAAAAAGACTGAGCAAAAGCATACCATGATATACATCCCCAAGAGTTAACCACATCTCACCTTTGCTTACATATGTCTCTGATTGATGCCGCTTTCGCGATCAGTTTCTCCCACTGGAGCTCTTTGCTCACACTGAGAGAAGGTGCATCAGACATGGCCATGAATCGCTGCAGCTCAGGATACACGCGATCCTAATTAGGGAATGTCACAAAGAAGGGAATTTCTCAACTTGAGTTGAGTAGTCATTATCTGCTTTTATGCAGCATTTTTACTTCTAAATCTTACATTTGCATTAGAAATTATAATTATAATTTCTTCTAATCAGCAGAGAAGAATGCTGTTGTGATTACTGAGGATTTTCTTACACACCCATGTACTGTTCATCTCATAAAACAAAATGTGGTTAAATCTCACTCTAATTACAAAGGATCCAATCACAAGCATATTTCTCTTACTTTCTCACAAAATTAAAGATAAATTTTAGAAATAAGATTATTTTATATTCTCATTTTTTTTCTGAGCTAATCACAAATGATTGAATTTTGGATCAAATACATCACAATAAATCCCAACTGCTCAATGCAATCATTAATGCATTCACTCATATCACTAAATCAAAGCACTATCAAACATGATAATTGTTTTCTGTGTAAGAAACATGTTTAATACCCATACAATGTATTTAAGTTTACCTGCTTTTCCCACAAAGATGTCAGCAGGCGCAAAGTAACAGCTCTCAGCTGAGGAGTGGTTCCAAGTAGCTGGATTACTCGCAGAATCTGTCCAATACACACCTAGAAAATCGTTAAAGAAATTTTGGTTTCATAAATGTTAATGTAGCCAATCTACAGTTTGCCAAAAGCATTTTTAAACGTCTTATTGAGTGACATACACTGAAATGGAAGCTTACTGAAATATTAGCCTCTTCTAAAATGACAGACAATTTGGTAGAAGCTATTTAGTGATTCTGGGGGCATGGCACCTAATCTTGGAATTGTCAATATGAAAACTTGGATATTAAGTGATTTAAATGGAGTTATTTCTTAAATATTATAGTAAATACTTTTGGCTTTAGATATTACCTGCTGTAAAACATGGCCCAACAGGGAAAGTAGTGATCACGGCGAAATTTAGAACTTAAAATTTCATAATACAAAACAGAATTCAATGTACCATTCAAGTCTCCCCCACACCAAACACACACAAACAAAAGTAAACTGGTTAATATACTAACCTTGTGAACACCAAGCATAGGTAAGGTATACAGAATATCATTGTATAATACAGGTTCCAGTGGTCTTCCTAATTTGAACATTAAAACTGGAATCATACTTGGTACCTAAGATGAATTTAAAGAATATATTCATTATGACTTGTTCTAAAACAAAGCAATTTATAAAGCAATCTTTTTTTTTTTTTTTTTTTGCAGCACTGGGGATCAAACTCACAGCATCACGTTTGCCAGACAGGTGCTTAAGTTGCTGAGCCAAACTCCCAGCCCTATTTTCTTTTTTTATTGAACAAAGTAATATGATAATGAACAGATCAGAAGGCTTAAAAATATCAGCTATTTGTTTTTAACGGAAATTTTATAGTACTTCTTATATTCCACCTTTTACAATTACTTCTAAACACCAATTAAAAAGCATTTTTCTTAAACGACTATCACATTAACTAGGAGGAATACAAAAATTAACATATATCCTACCCCAAAATTTACAATTCTAAAAGTTAGCATGTAAGCTATATGAACAATAAAATACTTTCACATAGTAAAATACTGTAATCAACTAGATACTCCAATAATCAAAAATCAGTGTCCTATAACAAATGTTAAAGAATAACAATCCCTCCTTATTTCTGCATGCATAATATAATAAAACAAGAAAAATAAGTTATTCATGGATCACAAAGATTTAAGATAGTAATTTTCCTGCCAGACATGGTGGTGCATGCCTGTAATCCCAGCACTCAGGAGACTGAGGCAGAAAGATTGCTGTGAGTGCAAAGTCAATCTGGGCTACCTAATGAGTTCAGGGCCAGCCTGAATTACATAGTGACACCCTGTCTCAGAAAACCAAAAGACAAAAAAAAAAGGTAATGTACCCAAAATTGATCTACAAATTCAATATAATGCCAATCAAAACCCCAGTTAGGTTCTCTGTAAAAACTGAGAGACAGTTGTAAAAATTCCTATGTAAAAGCAAGAGAGACTGAATAGCCAAAACAATCTTGAATAGGAAAACAAAGTTTGAAGACTCAAACTCTAGTTCCAAACTTATTACAAAGCTACAATAAAACAGTATGGTACTGGAATATGATAGAAATATAGGTCAAAAGAATTGATTTCAGAGTCCAGAAATCAACGCTTACATTTATAATCAACTTTCAACACAGAAGTCGAGAAAAAAAAGAGTCTCAGAAATACTGCTGAATTCTGCTAATTGGATATCCACATACAAAGGTATAAAAATGAATCCCTATGTCACATCACATGTAATAAATGGATTTTAGACCTAAAATGTAAGAGCTGTATCAGGCATGGCAGTGCATGCCTATAATGTCAGCACTTAGAAGGCTAAAGCAGGAAGAATACCACAAGTTTGAGGCCAATGTGGGCTATGTAGTGAGTTCAAGGCCAGGCTGGACTACACAGTGAGATCCTGTCTCTAAAAAAAAAAAACAAAGTAAGAGCTAAAACTATAAAGTTCTTTAAAAACATTTAAACTGGGTGTGGTGGCACACACCTGCAATCCCAGCACTCAGGAGGCTGAGGCAGGAGAATCCTTGCAAATTCAAGACCAGCCTGGGCTACAAAGTAAATTCAAGGCCAGCCTGAACTGCATAGCAAGACCCTGTCTCACAAAGAAAAAAAAAAAATAAGAAAGAGAGAAAGAAAGAAAGAAAAAAAAAAAGAACATTTAAAACATTGAGTTAGGCAAAGCTTTCTTGGTTATGATATCAAAAGCACAAGTACCAAACAGAAAATGGATTTAGTCAGATTGAAAATAATTGTCCTTCAAAAAGTAACATAAAGATACTGAAAGGACAAACCACGCAATGGGCGTAGGGATATTTGCAAACCATATATATAATAAGGGACTGCATTCAGCATATATAAAGAATTCTTACATCTCAGGAAAAAACAACACAATTAAAATTAGCAAAGGATATAAATATACATTTCTCCAAAAAGATTCAGAAAAAAAAGTAGTCAGTATAAACAAGAATATATAGTTAACATTATTAGCCATAATGTAGTACAAATCAAAACCGCAAAAGATTACCATGTCATACTCGAGCAGAAAGCTATAATCAAACTGAAAGACAATAATAAATGTCAAGGATGCGAAGAGATTAGAAGTCTCAAATCCTGCTGGTATGAATGTAAACGAGTCCCTTTGTAAAACAGCCCCTTTGCAAACCAGTGAGGTACTTCCTCAAATGGTTAAACAGAACTAACACACTACCAATTTTACTCCTATGTGTCTACCCAAGAGAAAAGAAAACAAGTCAAAAGAAAAACAAACTTATAAATGAATATGCATAGCAGCATTGTTCACACTGACCAAAAAGTAGAAACAATCCAAATGCCCATCAATTGATAAATGGACAAATAAAATGCAGTAAAACTAACAATGAAATGCCACTCAGCCATAAAAAGCAATGAAACACTAACACACATTAAACATGGATTAACCTTGAGAATATGAGGCTAACTGAAAAAAAAATCACAATAGATCACATGTGTGATCTCACATATGTAACTGAAATGCCAAGGATAGGTAAATATATATATAGAGAAAATATATTAGTACTTGCCTAGGACCTTGTAGAGAAAAGAGTCAAAGAGAAGGAAATAGGGAGAGATTGCTGATGAGTATGGGTCTCTACTGAAAGTGAAGACAAGGCCAGGCATGGTGGTGCATGCCTATAATCCCAGCCTTTGGGAGGCTGAGGGAGGAGCATTGCTGTGAGTTCAAGATCAGCCTGAACAGTAGAGCAAGACCCTGTCTCCAAAAAAGCAAAACAAAACAAAACAAAAACTGATAATTTACTCAAAATTGATTAGTCATATTTGTACAACTATAAATATACTAAAAGCTACTGAATTGTACCCTTTGAATTGGTAAACTATATGGTATGTGAATTCTACCTTAATAAGACCACTTTTAAAAATTCAATCCAAAATCATTTGCTGAATCTCTACTTTAAGCAAGGCACCAAACTTGACAACAGAAAATATGCCAAAAAATTATCTGCTAAACTCCTGCATTTCAAAGGTTTGTTGTCCAGTCCTTGTTAAATTCCTCTATCTGTTTTAATCTTGAAAAGCCTGTTCCTTCTAAGGTTAGAAGACATCTACTTTAATTCAATGTCAAGAAGGAAAAATATTCTCTTAACCCTACCACCAAACAAGTGACAGGAAAGCATGAATTCATTAATGACCCTGAGCGTGACAGAGCCTGGCAGCATGTGGAGTGATGCATGCAGCGGTCAGCCTCATAGCACACGGCCAGGATTTACGATATTTTTATCAAGTGCTAGGGCTTGATCAGAACAGAAATTCTATCACTCTCACCTTGGGCAAATGAAGGAGACAAATTTTTGAACTGGCTTATTTCCCATTTTAATTAAAAACAAAAGGCTCTCTTAGATTGCCATGCATTGGTCTCAATGAATCATCCCTCTGCTGGGAGATTTCTACCAAGACACTCTATTTAGTTCTTGAATAGGAAATCAGTATATTTAGAGGCATGTCATAAAAGTGTGTTCACCTATGTGATATTTAAACAAAGGTTTTATTTATATTGTCAGAAGAGAAATAAACTACTGTATTTATACCTAAGACTACAGTTCCTTTAAGAACTGTGACGCTAAAGAAGTATGTGTCTTCTCTGGCCAGCTCAGAAAAAAACAAAGACAAAATATTAGCATGTGAAATTTTTCTGGAAATAATCCTAGTCTTAATACAGTTCTTGAGACACAATAGTCCGAATTTAGTGCCCAGTTAAATGAAAAGAATGAAACAGGGATTATTTCACTACAAAAACACAGATACAGGAATATATCCATGGAAAACTTTTTTTTTTTCCACATAACTTACAATGGGCTGATGGTTTCCTAATGAAACAACATATATATGTGTTTATTTACTTGAGATATCACAGCCAGCTCTTGGGATTCCTGCTCTTGAAACTGCTACCTTCCAGGGACTGAGATCAATCTGCACATATCCAATGCTTTCTCTTTTTGCATTCCGAGTTCAAGTCCTTCGTGAAGAAATTGATTTAGAATAATGGGACTGCCACAGGCATTCCCATAAGACTATCAGCATACTTTTCAGCAGAATTTTGCAAATCAGAAGGAAGCAGGATAATATATTCAAAGTAACACATTAACGCTGCTAATCAAGAATACTATATCCTGCAAAACTATCATTTGAAAATGGACAAATAAAGATATTCCCAGTTAAATAAAACCTGAGAGTTTACCACTCATAGACTCAACTTATGATAATGTTAAGGGAATCCTTCAGGTAAAAAGAAAGGATGCAAGACAGTATCATGAAAGCAAAAAAAAAAAAAGACAACAACAAAATATACATATATATAAATTTTACTAGAAAAGGTAAATATATAAATAAACACGAAATCCTGTAATACTGTAATATAGTTCATAAATCTCTTAATTCTGGTATATGAGGTAAAAGACAAAAGTATAAATAACTGCAACTATAAAGATAGCTACAGAGAGAGAGAGAGAGACAGAGAGAGAGAGAGAGAGAGAGAGAGAGAAAGGCATGCTGAGATAGCATGAAGTCCTGAAAAATGCCCCACATTGGCAAAGGGGGTCCTCTGCTAAGCTTGAGAGTGGCAACAGGTTCCTGGAGCAGGGCTGGGACAGATGAAATTTGCAGTCAGAAAGATGGTGAATAGCATCTGGCATGGTGGCTTTCTGGTCACACACTAGGAAAGGAAAGCCTATGGAGGAAACACATGAAGATGTCCAAGATATTTACCCCAAAATCAATCAGATTTACAAACGCCTGCAGTGGGTCACTCCTGGAGCTCAGCTTCCAACCAGGACAAGGTTTGGAAGGAGGGACAGGTCTCACCACTCCAGGCAGGCAACAGCCTGGTCCACAGGGGTGAACTGCTGGGATGCTTACAATCAGACGGTAACTCCAGTGAAGAGGGAACTGTGTGGACACACTAGTTAACACAGTAATAACAGGGTGAAGGTTTTTATTTTATTTTCATTTCTGTTTTTCATTTGGTTGCTGTAGTTATAGTAACCTTGCTTCTTTATTTTTTTTTTTGTTTTTTCTTTGTATTATTTCCACTTAGTTCTTGCTTCTTTATTGATATTGTTTTTTTTATTTTACAATCTTTTGCAAGGTTTTGGCTTTGACCAACTCCTTTAGGCACTCACTTGCACACTCACTCTCTCTCTCTGTCTCTCCTTTTTACTCCCTCTTCTTTTTTCCGCCTCTCACCTTCTAACCCTCCTCCACCTCTCTGCCTATATAATAGCATGCATATCTCACCTCCTAACCCTCCTCCACCTCTCTGCCTATCTAATAACATGCATATATATGTATATGTATAAACTCTCATTTTCTACCTAATGACATCTCTCTTACCGCTCTCTTCCAACTGATATCCCCCTCATTTCCCCCCACCCTCCACATCACAGAAGAACCACAAATAGAAGTATAAAAAGGGTACTGACAAAAGGGAGAAATTATCAAATCAAGTTTTAGTGTTTATGATTAACATATGGTTTGATTTGTTGACAGTGTTATAACCAGTATAAATTCTCCCCTTACGATCCAGTGACAGGATCCAGAACAATAAAATGGAATAGACTGAAATGGTAAACAATACTTGACGATAAATAAAACCAAGAACACAGCACCAGAAAAGAGAACATATGATAAAAAGATCTTCGTACCAATAACAAATTCTCTTCACTCTATTTCATCCTCAATACACACACACACACACACACACACACACACACACACACACGAAATATGAAAAAAGAAGGTAACAAAAGGCCTCCAAAGATTTCAATTCTCCCAAAGCAGATGCAAGAGGCACTGATGGAAAAAAAAATATCAAACACCAAACAGCTGAGCTTCACGAAATGATTAAAGAGGAAGCAAAGAAATTTCAGCAAACTCAAACATGATAAAATATAAAAGACAGTACAACTACAAAACAAACTAACCAATGTGGTGATGGAAGAATTGAAGAAAAAATTGGCAGAGCTAACCAAAATGGTTCAAAGCTTAAATAAAAAATTACCAAGAAAATAAGAGTTCATGAAAAGGTGCCAAGCAGAAATCCAAGAGATAAAATACCAAATAATTACTTCATGATACATTATAATCAAAATCCCAGAAGTCCAATTAAAAGAGCCTTAAAAGCTATCAGAAAAAAACAAATCATCACTTTAAATCTACACTATGTAGAATTACAGCAGATTTTTTTGACAAAAATTTTGAAGGCCAAAAGAATGTGGAGTGTTTTAATTCCTAAAAGAAAACAGCTTCCAACCCAGACTAATATATCCTGCAAAACTATCTTTAAAGATTGATGGAGAAATAAGGACATTCCATGACAATTAACAACTTAAGAGATACAGGAACACCAAAACAGCACTCAAAAAAATTCATGAATATCCTACACAGAGATAACAAAGCCAAAAATTTGGACAGAATGACTACAACAAGCAAAGTGAGTAGTAAATCAAAAAGGGAAAAACAAAGGAGTCAAGAAAAGAAAATAAAAAGCAATTGCAAGTCAAAATTATCCAATAACAACTTTCAATATAAATGGCTTCAACTCCCCAAGTGAAAACCACAGATTAGCAGACTGGATCAAAAAACCAAAATGCAACAGAGTGTTGACTTAAGAGACTCATCCAATCCAAACAGAAATTGATAGACTGAGAAAATCAAAGGATGGAAAAAAAATATTCTGTGCATCAAGATCCCCAAAAGCAAGGAGGGACAACAATTTTATTCTAAGGAAAAGAAAAAACCTTCGAGTTAAAACTGATCAGAAGTGGTAAAGAAGGTCACTACAGATTAGTTAAGAGAACAATTCAATAAGAAGAAGTTAACAATTGTAAATACATATGTACCAAATATAGGTGCACTAACTTTATATAACAAACTGCACTGGACACATAAGATCCAATAAACACCAACATAATCATAGTAGACAATTTCAATACCAACTTTCACAAATAAACTAAATGAACATTTGAGAAAGAACTATCAGAGCTGAACCACACCTTTGAACAAATGAACTGAAATAGGTATCACAGACTATCTGCATTACAACAGAACACACATTCTTCTCAACATCACATAGAACTTTCTCTAAAATAGACCACACACTAGCTGATAAAGCCTGCTTAAATAAATACAAAAGATGCAAAATCATCCCACACACACTAAATTCCAAAAGGAACCACAGAAATTTTCAACCACCTGGATAAGAGATAACTCAATCTTGAACACTCAATGGGTCATGGAAGAAATTAAATGACTGCAAGAATCAAATGATAATGCCAGCACAAAATACCAAAGCTTATGTGACAAAATAAAAGCAATGCTAAGAGAGAATTTTACTGCCATGCATGCTTGTATTAGAAAAACAGAGTAAGCTCAAATAAATGACCTACTGACGCCCCTAAAGATACTAGAATTACAGGAACAGTTCAAACCCAAACCAAGTACAAGGAAGAAATTCATAAATATCAGAGAAAAAATTAACAAAATTGAGACTACAAAATAATGCAAAGAATCAATGTATCAGAGTTGTTTCTTTGAAAGAATAAAGTAGGCAAAATCGTCCAGCAGCAAATGAATGAGTAAAGAACATGTGGAATTTATACACAATGGATTACTGTTCTACTATAAAGAAGGACAATTTAAGCCATTTGTAGGAAAACAGATGCACCTTGAGATGATAATGTCAAGTGAAGAAAATCAGACACACATCTTAAATATCACATGGTTTCTCTTATATGAGAAAGTGAAAGTATAAGTAAATCAAAGAGCAAAATAAAAGACAGATAACAGGAAACAGGAAGATAGATCCTTTGTAAAATGGAAGGGGCCCAAGAGACACAGAAAGAACAGTAGGGAAATAGCATGTGAAAAGAATTAACACATGTTAAGTATATGCACCAACTCCCACCAAACAAAAATTAAAGAGAGGTAAGAACACAGGCATGACCATATTTACACCTCAGATAATACACATTAAGTCAGAAGTATCACAAGAGACAAAGAACAATGATACAAAGGGTCAACTCTCTGGAAATATGAAATAATTATATAAACATATAATGTATATGTATCACACATATACAACAACAGAGCATACAAATATACAAAGCAAATATTGACAGTAACACAACAATAGAGGATTTCAACACTCCATTTCCTAAAATGGATAAGGAAACAGGACTTGAAAACCATGAAAAAACCAATGGTCCAAACAAAGGTATGTAGAATATCAGCTATTCAACAGCAGTAGAATATGTGGTCCTCTCAAGCACACATGGAACATTCTTGAGGTCATACGTGGCCAACACAAGTTGACCCAGTATAAAGTATGACTACAAAGCCTCACTTTTCTTCTTTCATGACAAAAACTTCGCAATTTAAAATAAGTGTAACATCTTATACCATGAAGGTATAAAATACAAGGACATTTTAAAAGGTCTTAATTTAGCCACAAATAAAAGATTAATCATTAGCTGTAAACATGCAATTTTTTAAACTTTTATTACACAGTCATTAATCTCTCTTCAAGTACCCCACCCCCTGTTTCCAGACACAGACCACTGTCCTTGCCACTTTATGAACAAGTTCTGGAAATCCTCTCTCATCAGTGCCTTTTTTATTGTTATTTTAAAGAGAACAAAAATAAAATGAAATTTCAGAACAGTAGGGGGGTAACAATGGTTAACACATTGCACATTACCTTTAAATTAGTTACTCAGAGTACAAGATACAGGCATTTAATTGTCCAAACAATAGCAGCACAAGCCTTTCTTTACAACGATAAATTAGTAGCATAACTATCATAACTATTTTGTATATACATGTTTATTTTTCCTTTTCCCTTCCTTTTCTTTGCCCTAGCCCAGTTTCTCCTTCCTTTTGAACAGTTTCTTCCCATTTTACAGTATCTATTGTACATTTTGGATCTTACTCTTTCAGCTGCTCATATTAGGGAGACAACACGATGTTTGCACATGTGTCTCTGGTCTATTTCACTTATGAGTATGGTCTTGAGTTGCATCCATTTACTTATAAAAGTTTCCAGTTTATCTTCTTTATGGTTGAGTAGTACTCAGTCACATAAAAAGACCATGTCTTTTTTTATCCATTCCTCAGCTGATGGGGATTTAGGTTGTTTCCAAGATTTAGCTATTACAAATTGTGCTGCTATAAGCATGGGTGTACATATATTGAGGCAGTATGATGTTTTTAATTCTTCTGGGAAGATACCCAGAAGGGAAACAGCTTGGTAGAATAGGACCTCTAATTCTACTTTTTTGAGGAATCTCCACACTGATTTCCACAGCGTTTGCACCAGTCTACACTCCCACCAACAGACAGAAGGGTTCCTTTTTCCTCCACAGCCTCTCTAGCATTGAATATTGGTTGATTTCTTGAAAATAGCCATTCTTTCCAAGGTTAGATGGAATCTCAGAGTTGTTTTAATTTGCATCACTCAAATGACCTGTGATGCTGAACATTTTTTCATATATTTACTTGCTATTTGTATTTCTTCATCTGAGAAATATGCATTCATCTCGAGTGCCGATTTTTGGACCTGGTCTTTAAATCTGGGAGGTCTGATTTTTTTGAGTTCTCTGTATGTTTTCCATAGTAAGCCGTTGCCTGAGGAACAACTAAGAAACACTTTTTCCCACACTGTGAGTTGTCTCTTTGCTCTGTTGGTGATTTTTCTTGCTTTGCAAAAGCTTTTAATAAGATGAGATGCAAGTTGTTGATTCTTTGTGATAGTTCCTGTGCAATTGAGATTTTATTCATAAAATCTACGCCTACATCAATGTCTTCAAGAGTTTCACTTTATCTTTTCAGCAGATTTAATGCTTCTATTTTAGTATTTAGATCTTCGATGCATTTCAAATTTAAGGGTCCAATTTTAATCATGACTGTCTTTAGTTAGGCTGTGATTGCATTAATGTCCTGAAACAATTCAAATCATTTACCCTTCACAGTCATTTTTAATTTGAGAATGATCCAAAAGTTGCACGATGCTAGATCTGGTTAATAAGGTGGATCAGGAAATGCTGTACTGTTTTTAGGAGCCTGCCTTTCCATTTGAAGGCACTTGTGAGCAGCATTTACTGTATTCTTTTTGTTTCTTTTTAAAAAATTTTTATTAGTATGTATTTAACATGCATAGCGCTCATATTCTTTATAGGGAATTTGTACCTGTACGAAATTTATCTTAATTTTTCTTTTCTTCCCATTCTCCTCTCTCTTCCTTCAAATCATCTTCCCCTCCCCATTTACAGAAGCTTTATTTCTATTTTTTCTATTCTTCGTTTTTTTAAATCTTTTTTCCCTTTCTTCCCTTCTCCTACCCCCCACTGTTACACTTCCCATCTGAATACATTCTTCCTACTTCCCAATATCTATCCTCCATTCGTTATATTTTTTATCACATCTCATAGAAACACTCATAAATGAGGATTTCCAGAAGTGCTTCAGAGAGGGGCAAGAATTACGGGGTAAGTGTGTTTCGACTGCTGGAGAGTATTCAGAGGGGGACAAATGGCAATATATCTTTTAAATTCTTAAAAATGTATAGTATATTTTAATAATACCTGGCACACTTTACATAAATAATGATAAACAAATGACTTGATTAGAATGTTATATTAACCAATACTACTATGCAGAATGAAGTTACACTAGTGAAAAAGGACAGAAAAGTTAAAAAACATTGACCTAAATTTTTTTAAAGCAGTTAATAACAATGAAGACTACTGATTCTATTGCTTGGAGTAGACAATATAGTATACTGTTACAAATGACATAAAAGAGATTTAGCAAGCACTTATCTTGCATAATCTGCTGTCTCAAGTAACATCATCAGACTACAGAAATGAAATAAATATCAGTAAGAGACATGTACATCCATGACAGAAGCAGACATCACAAACCAACTGAGGGAAAAAAAATTAAACAAAGAATGTTGTTAGAAAATCTGATTGGCTAAAAGGTAAGGGTAATCCTAACATATTACTATGCAAGAAAACAATTCTAGATGGGTTTAAGAATTACACATAAAGAAGAAATTAATTTTTAAAAATTTAGAAGACATGTTAAGCAAAATTTTACATGCCTTAGCTAAGAAATACTTAGCTTTAAAACACTGAAAGACTACTAAGTATGTAAGTCATCTATTGGTCGCTGTGACACAATACCTGAGCTAATCAAGAAAAGACAGACCCTGTTTTCAAGTACCCACAACTAAAGGGACCCACAGTCATCTCTATTGTTATTGACTGAATAAGTGAAACTCAACTTTGAAGATTAAACATGAAGAAAATACTTATTATGGACAGAAATGAAAATATAATAAGAAAGCAACATTTAAATGATCTTTGATAAGTGCAAAATACTAAATAGACCATATAGATAGTGATTGCTTTTCAATTGTTCAGAAAGGAACAATTTTAGATTCCATGGTCTAATACAATAGGCAACAGCTACCTATGGCTATTTGAATTAGAATTTAAAGTAATTAAAAGTAAGAAAAATTAAAGCTTCTATTCCTCATACTAGTCAAATTTCAGATGTTCAACAGTCAAATGTTTCTACTATGTTAGACAGAACAAATTACAGAACATTTATACAATGGTAGAATGTTCTACTGGATAATGCTGTCCTAAAAGGCTGAGATGACCAGAAAGACCTCAAAGAAACTGGAAAAACCTAAATGTCTATCAATACAGAAACACAATATTAACATATATATATATATGTATATGTAGTATATACATATATATATATATATATATAGAGAGAGAGAGAGAGAGAGAGAGCGCGAGAGCGTTCTTGATACATTGTGGAATACAACAGTCTGCAAAAGCCACAAACTACATCTATATAAACTAACAGAAAAATGGGCATAACACATTGATGAATAAAAAACATAAATTGCAATGAAACATGTATAACATAATGCCCATGTATGTCTGTCTGTGTGTGTGTGTGTGTGTGTGACTTTGGTTTCTGGATGGATGAGGCAGACATAAGACCTACTACAATGTTTAGATACTTTACATATACTTAAAGAATATTACTTAGTAAAATAAAATGTTACTTTACTAAAATTACTTTCAGCAACACTTCAGTAAGTGATGGGACTAAAGTGAAACTTAAATGATTAGAAAAAGGTAACCATTATAGACTGCAAACATTCACTAACAAAAAGATAAAAAGATTTTTAAAAAAGAAAAGGAATGGGATGGAATGGGATGGGACGGGACGGGACGGGACGGGACGGGACGGGACGGGACGGGACGAGACGAGACGAGACGAGACGAGACGAAACGAAATGAAATACCCAGGAGATACAGGCAAAAGAGTAGTACATAGGTAATCCAGCCAGTGAACCAGGCAAGGCTCAGTGGAAGAATGAGACTGAGAGCAGATTTCCTGTCCTAAGACGACAGTTGATACCAGGGAACAAAGACTGATGGTGCTTCTTTCTAGTCTTCCTGACAGCTTATTTTTCAAGGTATTCTTTCTCCCTGCCTCCTGAACTTTGTAGACGTTCCTCTTTCTTGAACCTGACTATTATTTCCATACTGAAATATTTACAATCATTAAAAACAATTTTAAAGGATAATAAACATTTGTACCTTCTAAGTACTGTTTGTTACTGTCTCTCTTTGTGCACATCTTTATTTCAGTATGCACTGGATTGAACACTTGAAATGCAGCTAGACTTAGCTAAGATGTACTTTAAGGGTAAAATACACACCAGATTTGGAAGGTTTAGAACACATACAAAAAAATGTATTTCAGTAACTTTTATTTTGGTTACTTATTGAAATATTTCAGATACACTGGGCTAAATAAAACATTAACATTGATTAGCTACCAGAATTTTAAACCAATATAGCTTGCATCTTATTTCCACTGAAGAGTGCTATTCTCTGTCTCCTTTCTGCATCAAAATGTAATTTTAAACAGGCACATAAGCACAGATAACAGTTGATGCCTCTCTTTTAATGTACTTATAGAATACATGATGATGATAGCCCCATATGGACGAGGAACATGTCTATCTAGCTAAACAGACTGGCACTGGAACATAAGGTAGCAAATAATTGTGGAATGAATAAAATCAGTGATAAAAATCAACTATAATTTTCATAATATAAAACTTCTGTTGTACATGATTATAAATTAGGTACTATACTCTGGATTATTTCATTTAACCCATGTACTGAATTTAATGAGGTGAGTTCTTTCGTAATTTTCATTTTAAAGATGAAAAACACATTTCATGGAATTATAAAAGAATCTAATATATTTTAAAATATTACAAGAAATAAGACAATTTAGGTGGTCTGCACAGGAGATGTACAACTTTCTTTAATTTTCATTGAATGTCTTCTATTGCATGGTTATAGTAGGTGCTGTGATGCTAAGAAGAATGACAGGTTACTACAGCCAAAATATTAACAAGTATCTCCTAAAGCCTGTTACAAATAAATCCTACTATAACTATTGTATGTCCTACAAAATTATTATTAAACCTGGCTCAAAGCTAATAATCTAATAAGACAAAATTCATGTTGAATTTAGGTAGTCATTTGGAATTAAACATACAAAAATTACATCTGCATAAAACTTTATAATATTTTACCATGTACAGAATTTCCTAATCCTCACAACACCCCAGAGAGGTTATCAGAGGTTGGCAATGCCACCACTATGAGGTCATTAGAAGTTGGTTGGGATCTTCAAAGTACTTAGGTCAGTGACAGTGATCCTTTCAGAGCGTTTCAACGATAAACAGCCCACTGCAGCATGTGTGCCATAGGTTCGCCACCACTGACTTAGATTCATTATTTGATACAGGGAGGGATGACCCCAAACAGGCTATAATCTTGGTTTGTGGCTTGTCTTATAGTTATTATCCCAGATTTTTTTTGGGGGGGGGCCTCATTAGAGAGGCCACCTACAAAATTCATTCTTGGTTTCCGGATTTCTAACATCTTCAAAGATAATGGCTGTGTGCTGAAGAAGGCATGCAGGTGGCATGATTTAGAAATTTCTAAGAGGCTTGAAGAGGCAAGCTCCAAGAACATACCACTTTTAAAATGAAAAAAAAAAAAAAGACATTAAAATTAAAAATAAGCCTTATTATACAATAATTTAAATAGCACCAATGAGGGCTAAGTCATCTTTACTGGGCTCCTTTGTGAAAATATACTTACTATACTCAAACCTTGACCCACCTTAAAAAATAAAACAATATTCAGGACATACTAAATGGTCAACTTAATTTTTAATGAGTAAATGACAGGGCAAGAATGGTTCAGGTACTTGTAAATGCTAAATGTCTGGGTATGTCTTCATTGGCTTTTGAACAGTTTCAAAGAGCAGACACAAGGATTCATTAGCTCTTAGCACATATGAACCTGCTTCAAAGGCAGCCAAAAGAGTTGCCTAGCAACAGTGCATTTTGCATCTCTCATCATTCCCAAAGATGCTGCTGCAGCAGCAGCTAGGTCAAGCCTCTCATTAGCAACCTGACAAAGGGTTTCTATCTACCATTTTACAAAATTATTTTTATTTCCAGGTGAAACTCAAATATCTATGTATTATTCCTACTGACAATGTATTCCCTTTCCTCTATTCCTCCTTCTTCCCAACCCCCCATTTCAACAGATACATTTTAATGAACCCATCAAAATACCTTTAACAAAAGCAGACACTAAGAAATCCAACAAAATTGATATGCCTACTCACATCATTCTATCCATAGCTTTTGGGCAATACTGTAAGGAAGCTTTAGAAGAGAAGAAAATAAAAGATGTTAAAAACCAAGTAACAGGAAAAGAAAAAAGTGTGATATTTTTCTTCTAAATTAACAAAAAAATTTTACCTAAATTATTTGCAAAGCTATCCCTGACTACATTATATCTCCTTTTCCCCACAAAAACTAACCTCAAACATCTAGAAAAAAAAAAGGAAGAAAATTCCAGAGTGGTAATAAACTATAATATATGGATTGACAGATTATAATGAGTATAATCTATTGGAAAGGACCTCTGGTTCCCACTTTAATAACAGTGTTAGAAAGCATCACCTTAGATCAATATTATTCACTCACTTCTGAAAACATGTCTTAAAATATTTACCATACACAGTTGTCATACATACCCACGTGACACTCCATAGGTGCACTAAAGACCTTTAAAATAAACAAAATAAGCAGATAGGCTTTTCACTTCGTTTATCTTGAAGTACCTAATAGAAATTCTGATATAAACCACAGCTACTCTGGTGTCTGAGCTTTCATGTTATCATAAATTTCCCTTTAGAAAAGATTACAGAATGTGCAGGACATGTTACAAACGACAAGTGTGGTCCTAATAGACACAGATTAAGAATGGTATAATGAGGAACATTTAAAGGCAACTGCTATCATAAGAAATCAAAGTAGGTAAAATTTTTAAGTGATCCAAAAAGAATAATGTAATTTTTTCCTTGTGTCCCTCACATTTTTTCTACATACAAACAGCAAAGAATGAATCTTCAGGAGGATTCCCTGAAGAGTGTCATTTACCACTAAAATATTTCATTCCAGCAGTTGAAAGATCATAAAAGGGTGAATGTCCTCCAGAGTCTCTAATAACGGTAATAGATCTTGTGTTACTATTCACAAGTGACCTCTCAGTCAGGCGATTTAATTTTTCCCCCTGCAGCATGGTTGGTTTCACACACAGTGTAATAACAGTTTTTGCACAACAAGACAATTCATCCGATTAGAAGGATTGTATTAAGTCTTTCATGAACAGCATGTGTCACTACAACATCAGCTAGGGTTTGATTTAAGACAACCTAATACATGCATGTATGATTCTTCATTTTTCTACTGCTTCAAAAAAGATTCCCAGACTTTCTTCAGCAATTTTGCAGACCACTGCCTGAACCCTCCCTGGCTTCAATCACTGAGTGCTGTAAAACAAGCACCAAGGATTCTCCACAAGGCTCTTTTTTTTTCCTACATAAGTGAAATTCCACTAATATCTCAAAAAGGGAAAAACTAGAAAAATGGCAGAAAGACTATATTTGATTGTTGCATTTACTTCTATGCTTTCTAATACTTCAGCAATACACCATTAATTATACAGACTGTATGACAATGCTGAGAGAGGCTTTAGCCAAAGTGAATTTTGAGACCTTCATTAGTAAACCTTAGCAAAGCATAAAAAATTTGAAAGTGGAAACCAAAGGTAAAGGTGTGAAATAGGCTATCTTGTGATGTCTATTACCATAAATGTTCCAGCATCATCAAATGTCCGTAAAAGACTAAACGTAACAATATCTACACATTTCTCCTTTGTATGATGAAGAAATTAGGAAGGCTAAATCCAGAATCTCCCTAACAAAAGGCTACAGCAATATGTAGTAGAATTCTCAGGGGTTCCCTCAACCTTACAACTTTTAATTGATGCGGGATAAGCTTGGCTTCCCACCTGCCTCCAGTCATCTCTGTGTCAGCTCAGGCTCCCCTGGGAAACAGTATCATCACTCCTCCACTGTAGAGCTGGGGTGTCCTAAAGGGATTCTTTTACATGACAAGCAGCCCAAACCTACAAGATTAAGTTCTCTTTAGGCTTTGAATGCAGGTGAGGTGCAGCCTTCTGGTTCAATTATTCCCCAGCCTCTGGGAGTCCTGATTCTTTTAGTAGAGGCCTGCACAGTACTTTCAACAGCTCCACAAGATCCAAGACAATCCCACTGTAATCTTGCTGCCCACATTTTGCTATGGGAAATGCTAACATGTCTTTTGGTTTGACAAATTCTAGGCATATAAGCCAATTCCAACACTGCAGCACTATCTCCGTCCCCTTCAGTCAGACAGCCCATCACTCCCTTGCAGATTTTTCAGACAATGTCCAATTCACCATATCAACCTATTCTAATCGTGTCCCATCCTAACTGGAAGGGTCACATATCAAGTGGAACTAATGAGGGGAAAGTAGACATGAGGCAGGGGGTAGGCTGAATCCCTATCACTAGGTGTGAGATAAGGAGATGAAACTTGTGCACTCATAGCTCTCCAGCAATTTTCTCCCATGAATCCTCCCACTTCTCTTCACCTATCATCTCATATCCTACCTTGTGCACCATTAAAACTATAGTTCTTACACATCTAGGTTTATTCCTAGTACACTACAAGTTCTGCTGGGTGTTCTGTCTTTTACTTTGGTGCATCAAGGACTCCACCAAAACTTCTATTTTCACATCTTGCTATATAACTTCAACTCCTCTAGTACTTTTTTTTTTTTTTCGGCACCGGGGATCAAACTCACAGCGTCACGCCTGCCAGACAGGCACTTAAGCCACTGAGCCAAACTCCCAGCCCTAGTTTTTTTGAGGCAGGGTCGCACTATGTAGCTCAGGCCAGCCTTGTGCTCACGTCGTAGCCCAAGGAGGCCTCGAACTCACAACGCTCCACCTACCTCAGCCTCCCGAGTGCTGGGATTAAAGGCGTGCGCCACCATGCCCGGTTTCCTCTAGTACTTTAAATTCTCATTTCTTGCCTGACAGCAAGGCTCTTTATGACCTTGTTTTAAATACCTGTCTAAATTCCAGGAATAACTTCCTTCATCCTATATACTGCAGTTTAACAGAATCACTTGCACTCTCTTGTCACCCCACTGTGACCTGCCACACATCAGTGTCTTTGCATAAATTCCTTATTCAGCTTTGAATATTTTCCTTCTCCCCTAAGCTTCAGGGAAAAATATGAGTCCCTTCATCTAGGCTGCATGGGCACTTATATACCTCCACAGTGGCATTGTACAAAAGAGTAATTTTTGATGCCTCTGACATCCCACCATGCCCTGCCATTCTTGAAGGCAAAGACTATATCCTTTCATTTTAGCATTTCCAACACCTACTATAGAAGGTCTGCAATAAACATATGTTGAACGATTAAATGACTTGAAAATACTTAATAAATAAAATGGGACCTAATAAAAACATGACATTCACGGCACTTCAAGTTGAATGATTATTGCACTTAACAGATCAAACTACACCTCTATCATTAAAAATTGAATACAAGTTTTCGCTAAGTAAACATAGAGCAAAATGTCACCAGTATAATTATCATTAATAATAATTCAGACGACTAGAAATAATGAAGGTAGGTAAGACAGCATGAAGGAAAAATGCTAAAGAAATAAAATTCTCTTACTTTTACATATATACTGTAACAAACTAATTTGCCAAGTGTTTCCAAGGAGCAGTCCCTGTTGATGTCTTAATGAGTAGATAATTTGATCATTTTAAATTGGCACATTCATTGTACTAATGTAAATGAGCAAATCCAAACTGCCTAAAATAGTAGCTTCAACACAAGCTTATGCTTTAACTCCAAATTACCCTAAGCCCTAAATTAATAGGATTCATTTAATAAGATTTTACTGTAATGGAACCTCAGTCTAAAACTGTCCCTAGACTCCAAATACTCTATCAGTTTATATACACATGACAACACTGGAAAATAGTGTAGCGTTTCTAAATTTATCTAAAAAAAATAAGTAGATAAAGCAGATTTATCTAACAAATGTATGTGTTAATTCAACCAGTCAACAAAACCCAGGACCTGTCCAATGTTACTGTGAGGCAAAAACATATGAGATATAGTTTCCATCAAGGAATTCCTTTTGTGAATTCTAAATCTAATTGTATCCTCTCAAAAATTCCCTTTGGAGATAGCTTATATTTATGATAACTATATGACATTTTAAAATGCTAATTTGTCCCTACTAATTTCAGTCAGCTTTAGTGTTCTTTGATTCTATGTGATAAATTCAGGTTACAAATATTTTTATGCACTTGCTTTCTATTGAGACAGAAGGGAAAATGTACAAATCATCTTAAATGCAGAAGTGATCCATTCTCACAAGAATGGTAGAAAGCAAGAATGACAGGACACATGGTCTCCAAAAGTCCAACCAATACACCAAAATTCTGCAATACAGGAATCATTCCAAGTCTTTGTGTCTGGCTCCACTTAACTTTTAGCAACTCCTACCCATTTGAAACCAGCTGATTTCAGAATACCCAACTTCTTTACATTAACCATTCTGAAACACTGACAAGGCTTTATAATATTTCTTTCTTTTATTTTAAAGATAGCAAAATCCAACAAAACATAACAGAATGAAGTCAATCAAAACAAAGCAGTAGAACTGGTACAGAACTTCTAAGAAAGATACTATGAAAACAATAGCTTCTATAGTATATCTTGTTATTTTCAGAATAGTTGACCTTTCCAACAGGTATAGTAAAATCAAATCAAAACAAAACATACAATAAAACCAATAAAAACAGAGTAAAAAATTAATCAGAATAAAGCAAAACAATGAGAACAATATTGGGCCTCGAAGACAAGACAGAAGAGAGTCCCCCATATTTGCTACATTGCATACTGTCATCTTCCAAAGAGATGCTCAGGCTGCCAGCCCCAGGCCTACAACATGAACAAAACAATACTAGCATTTGGTTATTGTATGTACCTTAGTTGCTATCAATGTAGTCAAACCTCCGAACCAGCAGGCTGCTTTAGAGGGGCGCGGGGTGGTGGGGTTGGGGGTGGAGAGCTTTGTCCTTGATTCTTAGCCTGCGCAACGGTAGGCATATGGGGAGGGAGGGGTCATATGTCTCTCCTCCTGGGGTCAATGCTGGTTGCGCAGGACCCCGGAAGGCTGTCTTCAAGGCTTTATAATATGATCCATCTGGAAATGTTCATAATTGTCACTGGTGGAATAGAAGCCCAGTGTAATTAACAAACCAAGGGATAGAAAAGTTTCAAGACTTCTGGAAAAGAAGCTATACAACTTTAAGAAATCTGCAACTGAGAAATCAACGTTGCATTACTATGTATTGCTTCCATTGTTTTATTTGTTATTGGTTTTATTCTGTACTATTTTCTTTGATTATATTAGGCCCGATGGTATAGGCAGTTATTATGAAGATAACAAGAGGTATTACAAGGGGAAAGGAGGAAAGAAGGAAGGGAAAAGGAAAAAGACATAGATTTATATGTGGGTATACATAAGAGGGTCAAAATGACTATACTACAAAATGCATTAACTACTGAGAGAGAACAGTTGATACTCATATGATTAGATCTATTTTACACGTCTATATCTGTCAATCTGAGCAATCCCTTTGAAGGTAACGATATACAATGTTATAACCACTGTCAAATTCCAATCATCTCATTTTGTAAACCTATAATGTTACAGTATAGGATTTGTTGTTGTTATTTGTTGGTCCCTTAAGCTTTTTCTTTTTTCTGTGACCATTGTTTTCTTTTTTATAGGCTTTATTCTGAACTATTTTGTTTGATTGTATTAGGCCTGATGATATGGGCAGTTATTTTAAAGACAACAAGAGGTATTCTAAGGGGAAAGGAGGAAAGAAGGAAGGGAAAAAGAAAAAGACATAAATTTATAAATAGGTATACATAGCACAGGTAAAATGACGGTATTACTAAATGCATTAGCTACTGAAAAAGAATAGTTAATACTCATATGATTAGATCAATTTTACTCCATATCTGTTAATCGGAACAACCTCATTGAAGGTAACGATATGCAATATTACAACTACTGTCAAATTCCAATCATCTCATTTTGTAAACCTATAATGTTATCATATCAGATTTGTTGTTGTTGGTTGTCTCTTCTGCTTTTTCTTTCTCTTTTCTGTGTCCATTTTCTCTCAAATAAAAAGAAAGAAAGAAAGAAAGAAAGAAAGAAAGAAAGAAAGAAAGAAAGAAAGAAAGAAATCTGCAATTAAGCTTTCCCCCAAATTATGACCTAACAGGTGTGGTAGCAATAATTGTAACTATGTGTTGCTGGCTCTCTGACTCCTTAACAAGAAAATTAAGTCTGAAATACTACAGAAATGTCTACTAGTAAAACTATGGTTCGCAATGCAAAAAAATACTCCAAAATTGACCAGAAATATTTTCTACTATTTCTCCAACAAAAAGGAATCATGTGTCATGCACAAAAATTCTTTTAAACTCCCTAGGTGATACAAACAGGCAACATACTCCTTCCGGTGCATTTCAAAGGACTTGTATTTCTCTAGCAACTACTCCTGGTAGCTTTAGCTGGTCTTTTGTAGGACTACCTGCCCTTTTGTAGGCTAGCAAGACACGCTGTGTTTTTCTGCATCATAGCATTTAGCACACAGTACATTTATACAATGAGCAACACAGTAATTCTTTTTATCCAAAGTTTCAGTTGGATATGTACCCCAAAGAGGTCTGCTATCAATACTTACTGAATGACTTCATACTCTTTCAAGAGCGCAAATTGAAACTTTTTCAGTGATCCAACCCTAGTAAAGAAGGTATAATTTTCTCAACATTCCATATATAATATTTTTTTCAAAACAATACAAAGACCTACTTTCTCCTTACTAAAAAAGTGCCTTTAATTTCAGAATCTGCTAATTATGAACATTATACAATAGATATTATGAAAGTGAAAGGGAAACTTTTCAAAAGGAAAGAACAACTGGAATGGGGAAAGGAGAAAAGAAAGAAGTGAAAAGATTGTATGTATATATACACACAAGACAGATAATTATACTGCTAATCTCTGCTAGTTCATCAAAAAGAATAGTTTGTACTTTCATTGATCGTTTGATCATTTCTTCATGCCCGTATCTTTTAATCTGAACAACTACTTTGACAGTAATAATACACAGTACAGTAACCAGTGTTAATCACCTATTATTTTGTTTTGAAATTCTGTATTTTTTTCACTTTAAAATTTATTTTTTTATTTAAGCAGAAAAAAAAGACATATATAACAAAGACAAAAAACAAAACAGACAAACAAACAACTAGAGTAAAGGCACAACAGTAACATTACAGGTTTACAAAACACGATGATAGAAACTTGACAATGGTTGCAATATTGCACATCGTTATCTTTAAAATGGTTGTTTACATTAAGAGCTATAGACATATAAAATTGATCTAATCATATGAGTATTGTTTTTTCTCAATAACGAATACATTCAGCAGTGTGTTCGTTTTAGTTATCTTACATATACATATATACATATTTATAACATTTCCTTTTCCCTTCCCTCTTTCCCCCTTTTCCCTTCCCAGTTACTTTTGCTCTTTGAGCTGTTTCTTACCCTTCCATAGAATTTATTATACATTTTGGATCATATATACTTTTTCAGTTTCTTACACTAGGGAGACAATACAGTATTTACACATGTGGGTTTGATTTATTTCACCTATGAGTATGGTCTCAAGTCGTGACCATTTACTTATAAAACTCTCAATGCAATCTTTCTTAATAGCTGAGTAGTACTCCATTGTATAAAAATACCACATCTTTTCTATCCACTCTTTGATTGATGGGCACTTCGGCTGTTTCCAAGATCTGGTTATTACAAATTGTGCTGCTATAAACATGGGTGCACAGATAGCACTGTGGTATGATGTTTTCAATTCTTCTGGGAAAATGCCCAGAAGAGGGATAGCTGGGTTGAATGGGATCTCTAATCCTAGCTTCTTGAGGAATCTCCACACTGACTGTACCTGTCTACACTCCCACCAACAGTGGAGAAGAGTTCCTTTTTCCCCACAGCCCCTCCAGCATTTGTTGTTGCTTGATTTTTTAAACTTGGCCATTCTTTCTAGAGTGAGATGAAATCTCACCATTGTTTAAATTTGCATTTCCCAAATGACCATTGATGTTGAACATTTTTTCATATATTTATTTGCCATTTGTATTTCTTTCTCTGAGAAGTGTGTATTCATCTCAGATGCCCATTTTTGGATTGGGTCCTTGAATTTTAGGGGCCTGATGTCTTTTAATTCTTTATATGTTTTAGATAGAAGTCCTTTGTCTGATGGACAATTGGCTAAGATATTTTCCCAATTTGTGGGTTTCCTTTTTACTCTGTTGGAGATTTCCTTTGACATGCAAAAACTTTTTAGTAAGATGAGATCCCAGGTGTTGATTCTGGGAAGTGATTCCCATGCAATTTGATTTTTGTTCATGAACTCTCGGCCTACTCCTATATCATCGAGATTTTTACCTACTCTGTCTTCTAGTAAGTTTAGTGTCTCTGTTTTAATATTCATATCTTTGATCCATTTTGACTTTATTTTAGTGCATGGTGATAGGCATGGATCTAGTTTTAGTTTACAGCATGAAGAAAGCCAGTTTTTCCAGCACCATTTGTTAAAGAGGCTATCTTTCTTCCAATGTACATGTTTGGCCCCTTTGTCAAAGATGAGGTGGCTAAGTGTGTTTGTAGTTGTGGCTGTATCTTCTAATCTCTTCCATTGATCTTCAGGTCTATTTTGATTCCAGTACCATGCTGATTTTATCACAGTAGCTTTGTAGTATAGTTTCAAGTCAGGGATTGTGATGCCCCCTGCCTTCCCTTTGTTGCCCAGAACTGCCTTTGCTATTCTAGGTCTTTTCTGGTTCCAGATGAATTTCAGGAATGCTTTCTCTAGCTCTGTGAGGTAGGCAAGTGGTATTTTGATTGGGATTGCATTAAATCTGTATAACAATTTTGGGAGAATAGACATTTTCATGATGTTTGTTCTTCCTATCCATGAAAAGGGAATATCTTTCCATTTTCTGAAATCTTTGATTTCCTTCTTTAGAGTAATGTAATTTTCACTGTACAGATCTTTTACATCCTTTGTTAGATTGATTCCTAAGTATTTCACTTTTTTGGATGTTATAGTGAAGGGTGTGGTTTTGCTTATTTCTCTATCACTGACTTTATTGTTTGTGTACAGGAATGCTATTGATTTTTGAGTGTTGACCTTATATCCAGCTACTTTACTGAATTTGGTTATTACTTCTAGAAGTCTTCTAATGGATTTTTGGGGGTCTTCTATGTAGAGTATCATATCATCTGTAAATAATGATAATTTCACATCTTCCTTTCCTATCCTTATTCCCTTTATTTCTTTCTCTTGTTTAATTGCTCTGGCTAATATTTCCAGAACTATATTGAATAGGAGTGGTGATAATGGACATCCTTGTCTTGTTCCTGATTTTAGGTTGAAAGTATTCAGTTTTTGTCCAGTTAGTAAGATGTTCACTGTTGGTTTATGATATATGGCTTTTATCAGGTTGAGGTAGAGAACACGTATTCCGATTTTCTCTAGGGTTTTTATCATGAATGGGTGCTGGATTTTGTCGAAAGCTTTTTCTGCATCTATTGAGATGATCATGTGGTTCTTGTCCTTGGCCCTGTTGATATGGCGTATTACATTTATTGATTTCCGTATGTTGAATCATCCCTGCATTCCTGGGATGAATCCCAGTTGATCATGATGTATAATCTTTATGATAACTTTCTGTATTCTATTTGCCAGTATTTTATTGAGGATTTTTACATCTATGTTCATTAGAGAGATTGGTCTGTAATTTTCTTTTTTGGTTGTGTCTTTCTCTGGTTTTGTTATTACGGTAATACTTGTTTCCAGGAATGAGTTAGGGAGACTTGCTTCCCTTTTGATTTCATTGAAGAGTTTGAGGAGTGCTGGCATAAAGTCTTCCCTAAATTTCTTATAGAATTCAGCAGTGAATGCATCAGGACCCGGGCTTTTCTTTGTTGGTAGGGTCCTAATTACATTTTCAATTTCATTAGCTGAAATTGGGTTATTCAGCAGCTTTACATCTTCTTGACTCAGCTTTGGTAATTCATAGGTTTCTAGGAATCTGCCCATTTCTTCTGTGTTGTCAAATCCATGTGAGTAAAGGTTTACGAAGTAGGTGTTGATGATCTTCTGTATTTCCACAGGATCTGTAGTGATTTCACCCTTTTCATTTCTTATTGCATGAATCTGAGTTTTTTCTTTCCTCTGCTTGGTAAGGTTGGCTAGGGGTTTATCAATTTTATTTACTCTTTCAAAGAACCAACTCTTCGATTCATTAATTCTTTCCATTGTTTTCTTTGTTTCAATTGCATTAATTTCTGCTCTAATCTTAATAATTTCCTCCCTTCTTTGGGCTTTGGACTTAACTTGCTCTTCTTTTTCTAGAAGTTTGAGGTGCAGCATTAGGTTGTTTATGTGTGTTCTTTCCGTTTTTCTGATGTGGGAGTTGAGTGCTATAAATTTCCCTCTGAGGACTGCTTTCATTGTGTCCCACAGGTTCCAGTAATTTGTATTTGCATTTTCATTCAATTTTAGATATCGTTTAATTTCTTCTTTAACTTCTTCTGTTACCCATTGGTTATTTAGGAGAGTATTATTTAATTTCCATGTGTTTATGTGGTTATTGTACGTTTGTCATTCATTTCCAATTTTACTGCGCTATTGTCAGATAATATGCATGGAATTATTTCAGTTCCTTTGCATTTACTTAAGCTTGTTTTGTGGACCAGTATATGATCTGTTTTAGAGAGTGACCCATGTGCAGCTGAGAAGAATGTGTATTCTGATGTTGATGGGTGGAATACTCGGTACACATCTACTAGGTCCATTTGTTCACAAGTTTGATTTAGTTCTGCTCTTTCTTTGCTGATTTTTTGTTTGGTTGATCTATCTCTCTGTGACAATGGTCTGCTAAGTTCCCCTGTTATAACTGTATTATTGTTCATTTGGTTTTTCATGTCTACTAAGAATTGTCTTACATAGTTGGGCACTCCCATATTCGGTACATATATATTTATGATTGTAATCTCTTCCTCTTGAAGTTTTCCCCTAACAAATATGTAGTGACCTTCTTTATCTCTTTTGATCATTCTCAGTTTGAAGTTTGCATTATCTGCAAACATAATAGCTACCCCTGCTTTTTTCTGGGTTCCTGTTGCATGGAGTATTGTTTTCCAGCCTTTGATTTTTAGTCTGTGAATCTCCTTTTGAGTGAAATGTGTTTGTTGTACACAGCATATTGTTGGGTTTTGTTTCTTAACCCACTCTGCTAGTCTGTTTCCTTTTATTGGTGAGTTGAGACCATTTACATTGATTGATATAACTGATATGTACCGGCTCATCCCTGTCATGGTATCTTTTTGTTGTTGGTTTTCTACATTTTCTGTTTAATTATTTGCCCTGCTTAGTGGTTTCCTTTTGCTGTTATTCTTAAGATAGTGGTTATCTTTGTCTCTTTCTAGAGTGTCTTTCAGTACTCTTTGTAGTGTTGGTTTGGTGGCAATAAATTTCTTCAGTTCTTCTTTGTCATGAAAGTATCTTATTTCTCCATCAATTTTTAAGGATAGTTTTGCAGGGTACATCAATCTGGGTTGAAAGTTGTTTTCTTTCAGAATTTGAAATACTTCACTCCAAGCTCTTCCTAACTTAAAGGTTTGTATTGAGAAGTCTGCCATGATTCTGCTAGGCTTTCCTTCATAGGTGATCTGTTTCTTTTCTCTGACAGCTTTTAGTGTTTTGTTCTTGTGCTGTATTTCTGATACCCTTATTATTATTTGTCTGGCTGAAGATTTATTTTGATTATGGTTAATTGGGGTTCTGTATGCCTCAGTTACCTGTATTTCAGATTCTCTTTCCATGTTTGGAAAGTTTTCTGCTATTATTTCTGTGAACAGTCTTCACAGGTCATTAGTATTGACCCCTGCTTTTTCATTTATGCCCATTAATCTTATGTTATTTCTCTTGGCCTTGTCTTGCAGCTGTTGAATTGTTGTTTCTTGGTTCCTTACTATTTTTAAGAGATCTTTTCTTTCGTGGCCATGATCTCCCATGCTGTCTTCAAGATCTAAGATTCTATCTTCAGCTTCATTCAAGTGGTTTTTCAAACTTTCCATGGAATTTTTCATTTCCTACATTTCCCTTTGCATCTGTTTCATGCATTGTTTGTATCTTACAATGTTCATTCAAAGTTTCAATCATTTTCTTAAGTTCTTCTATTTTTTTATCTTCCTCTTATTTAGATACACACATTTCTTCAATAATAATTCACATTTCATTTTTTAGCTGAGAGAATATTTCTGATTTGAAATTCTCTATAGCTTCATCAAGCAGTTTCTTTACTGCATTTTCTATCATTCCAGAAAGTTCAGTTGTGTGACTCCCACTGTCTTCCATTTCAGTGTCTCTTGGGTTTGTTCTCAGTGGGCTGGGGGACTGAGACTGCCTCTTGGTCTTTCGTTTTGTCATTTTTTTCTAGAGCCTATTTGGCTCTGTGTCCTGCGAGGCTGACTGGCGTTCTCCTGGTGGGTTGTGCTGAGCTGCGGGACCCAGTAGAGCTGGATCTTGTGCGCAGCAAGTGAGGGCAGCCTCCTGGGTTGTGTGGGTGAAGCCTCTGCCTTCCCGGGTGGGGGCCAAGGCCTCCCAGTCCCAGGGAGCTAGGCAGAGTGTACCCCGGAGTGTGGCACCGCCCTGACCCTAAGTCTGGCTGCAAGGAGTTCAGGGGTTCCACTGTACCAGGCAAGCCTGGGTGAGTCCCAGGCCTACAGTGCCAGGGCCTTGCTTCTGGCTGGGCGGGGCCCGCGAGCTCTAGGATGTGGTGCATGCCACTCCACTGAAGTATGGAGCTTGAGCGTGCTCTGTGCTCTGGTGGGGGGAGCCCAAGTTCTCCAAGGCCCTGCAGCTATGCTGGTCAGTCCCTGATGAGCAGCTCTGGGGTCCTGGGCTGGGCTGGGCTGAGTACCTCTATGTCCTGCGAGGCTGGCCGGGCGTTCCTCTGGTGGCTCGTGCTGAGCCGTGGGACCCGGCAGAGTTCCATTTTAAAATTTAAAAAAAGAAAAACATACACAAAAGAATGACTTTCAACCATTAGGCAATAATTCCAAACGAGCATGCTGTTAGACACAGATTCACTTGGACCTTCTCAATCTCTTCCTTTTGCTATGCATTTACAGGAGTCATGGCTCTGTAAAGTGTATGTGGATTCTATTTAAGAGATTCACCTAATAAAAGGTCAATGTAAGCAAGTATAATAGAGGTAAAAATAATCATTAAAGATTGAAGATCTGACCACATGTCCAACAAGTGCCAAGGTTTTTTTCTCTGCAACTTACTAGATCGTTCTATAATGCTAGTGAAATGTGTTCACTATTTCAAAAATTAACAACAATTAGTTTAATTAAAACTGGTTGGGAAATAGTAGGGCATATTGGTAAAAGCACAACCTCCAACTCCACCAAATATTAGCTGTGTGACCGATAAGGGAAGTTACTCAAATTTTATTCCTCAGTGCCTAAATAATAGCAGTACCAACCTCAAATGGCTGTGTGCAAATAAAATGATTGGAATGTCTCATACACAATAAGCATAGGTAAATTTCGGTCATTACATGTGCATTAGTTTGTTCAGAAAGCAGCTTCTAGATGAGTAGACAATGCCAAGCATATTTAGCACCAGACTTTTTTTTTTTTTTTTTTTTTTTTTTTTTTTTGGTACTGGGAATTGAACTCAAGACCTTGCACTTGCCAGGCAGGTGTTTATGCTACTGAGTTATATCCCCAGCCCCTGGCACTAGATTCCAAGAACAACAAAATAAAGAAATCTTTTAAAGCATCAACCTGGTTATCAAATGCCTGTAACAGACTTACTCAACATAGCTCAGAAACTCAGCAAGCTGGCAAACATAGCCAACACTCCACTTTGGGACCTGCAGCACTGTAAGTAAAACTTATTAATTAAATATCTTTCTGCAGGAAATTTTGACATCAATCAGAATTAAAGACAATTCATGAAATACCAAAACTAAATATCTTACAATCAAAAGATCATTAAACCTCAAATTAATCAACTGTTCATTACAGTATTTGTAACATGTATCCCAATCTAAAGCATCATACATAGCCATCATGTGTTTTGATAAAGTGTTATCTATCAAATAGTTTTTACACATTTGTAATAGTTCAAGTTATGCATTATGGGCAGCTTACAAATGACATCTACCCATATTCTGCCAATCCTTCCCAAACCATTGTCTTTGAAAAGAAATCAATTGGTTTTATATACTGATCTTATATTGGGCCACCCATTAAACTATCCTATCCATTCTAAAAGCAGGAAGTTTTCAGTACATTTCCTTGTATTTACTATCTATCTAAATACTTAGAGCTTTGAAGTTTTCCTCTTTTTATCTAGATATAGCTTTTTTCCCCTTGAATTAACAATGGTTTGAACTTCCAGAGCAATAGAAAAATCATGCGGATTTATTTTTCATTTCAGTGGACTTGCTGACTTGGAATTTTCTCATTTATCACAGAATAAAACACCCCTGTTTAGTTTATGTAAGGCTTTTTACATTGCATTCTATTTCATCTATCCTTGATGATAGTATTACCATTTCTTGTATTTTTCTTAACCATTTACCTAGATTTTAACTCTTACCACTTATTAACTGGTCTCTTGTTTCTGATTTGCCTCTTAGAAACAGTGCAGAATTTTTTTTCTTTTCTTAATTCAATATGAATCCTTCTTTTGATAAGGAAACTCAATTTATTCATAGTATTTATAATAACTGGTATATTTGAACTAATTCCTCCATCTTATTTTGTCAATATTTTCTATACTTTGGCATTTTAATGTTTTTGCTGTATTTACTTGGAAATTATATAGATCACAATGTTACTGATAAGGTAACACTTACTTTTCTACCACCATCTACAACTACTAATTTCAAAACAAAACTCTTCCACCATAGCATACTCTTACTCTGCCCACTATGGCTTTCCCACTGTACCACTTTCCATGTTTAATCAACAAAGATTTTAGTTCCAGACAGTTATATAGCTTTATGTAAATAATTATTTCAAGTTCCCATAAGATTTATGGGATATTCTATTGATAATTCAGTATTTCTCTATGCTTTCTTTGGTTGATATATTATTTTGCAGAAAAACACTAAGGAGAATCCTCAACTTCAATAAAATCAGCAGACAAGGTATATTCTTGAATACTTTCACATCTAAAAAAACCTTTACTGCTATTATTTATAAAAGGGAATAAGGGAAAGAATATGCCAGGTTCAAAACTGTTTCCCTGAGAAACTTACAGACAGTACTCCAAAGTATCTGGTACCCAGTGAACTGCTAGTGAGAATCTAATGTCAATATGATTTTAAGTAAGCCTTTCTTTTCCCAATCTTCTCTGAAATCTCTTAAGACTTTTTCTTTATCCTGAAAGTTCTGGGCATTTGTACTGCTTGGTTTTTGGAGACTGTAACAATCTGCAATGGGTGTCTTCGTTCAGCTCAGTAAAGGAGTTTTCTGTCACATTTTAAGTATCTGTCCTTTATTCTGATTCATCCATCCTGGGTTTCTTGGTAGAAAGATTTTAGAAAACCAAGACTGATTACCAATCCCTTCACTTTTTTTCAATTTTCATCTTTTTACTCTATATTCTAAAAATGTATTAGAACATTCTATAACTCTCTAATCTAGATACCATATATCTACTGTGGCAATCACATATTTAATTTCTAGAATCTCTAGTTCTCAGTTTCACCACCTTATTTTTGTATGATACAAATATACATAGTGGCTGGTAGGGGTACAGTGTTTGCCTCACATGTGAGAGCACCTAGTTTTATTCCCCAGTGCATGGAAGCACACACACGCAAACTGTATATATTTATCTGTAGATATACAGATAAGGATATATATAGTTATGTTTATAAAAATGTTTAAATTTTTCTCATAACCTGGTAAGTCATGTTTATCCATTGATATTGATGAATCAAGGCCAATTTGTTTTTAAGGAGCTAGCATAGGTTGCTTTTGAGATACAAAAAAATGTTTTCTTAAATAAGACTCTCATCTGATTTGAAGGTCTGAGCATGGTGAGGTGTGTCAACTGGAGCCCCACATTAGCATACCTGGCCATGATAGTTTTCTTCTGGTAACAGTATACTTCAGCATATTTCCCTTTTGAGCAGAACTCCTCGTGCCTATAACAAAGTTCAAAGTACCACGGTCTTCTCTGACTCTCCTCTTGGAGTCTTTCTACAACACTAGAAACCCAATGCTCTGCGGCTTTTAGCCAAAAGACAAACCTACTGGTGCCTGATAATCAGATGGACGCAGACTCCACTGCTTTGAACACAGCACTGAACCCCTCCTCATCATGCCCCACCCCCATTCTTTCTCATGTTCAGTGCTCAGAGCAGGTTTGTTTCAGTATGCATATTAGTAAGCTAGCAGATAACAATAATATGGGCTGAACTGAAAAACCACAATCAAACTTTCCTTCAATAAGAATTCTAGTAATTTCTAATTTGCAGATTTATCAGAAGTAACTCAGCTCAATATGAATACCTAGGAATGGCAGAAAATTGACACAGAACTGCTTCATTAACTATAAGCTCTTGATTTCCTGCATATAATCAGGAAAACAAAAGTGTTCAAGTGCCAGTTAAAAACATTTTATTCTACAGCTATATACAAAGGGTGTGTAAAGAAAAAATAAACATACTGCCACAGAATGTGGGTATATGCATCTTGCCCTTGTATTTTGATCTGTCATTCCCTTTGTCTGTTAAATGCTGATAGGCTCATCCTAATTTTTCTCTAGACATTATTGGTGTCATGGCTATCCAGGAACAGTAGTTCAACACTTCCTATCTCTAAAGGTTTTTATTAAAAGTATTGTACATTTTGCCTCTTTTTTGCTGGTGTGAAGAACACAGGAAGCAGACTAACTTCAGGGGGTAGCAATTCATAGAGCTCAGTGACAACAGAACAGAGTGCAAAGTGTGCAAAAAACTCTTTGTGCGACTTCTTTCATGGAATATATTTTCTCACAGCAGTAACTTACAGACCATTAAATTTCACACATTTTCTATTCATTTTCCATTCATTTTCCACGTTAAAATACGGCTTGTGACCCTAAGTAGAACCATCGCAGGATTCTGCCTTGATAGTCAACTTAACTATTTGGTAATAAATGACTCTGAAAAGACCAGAAAGTCATGGACCATGAACCTGCCCACATAAGTGATTTTTAAAGGCTCAAATATGTGTACACTTTTACAAATGGAAAATATTAAGCCCAGAAAACATTATAAGGGAAAAAATAAAATTATCAAAAATTGCACTCATTTTCACTAGACAAGATCTAGACTTAACAACCAAAAAGTAAAAGAGAAATAAAAGACCTCAGTTATAAAATGCAAATAAATACAAAACAAAATAAACAAATGCAAGTATTTTTACTTTTACACAAGAGAAAGTTAAGTGGTTAACAAAGTTGTCTGAAAAACGCATTGAGTTTCATGAAACTCACTTTTCTAAATCATTAATGAAAGTAAGTTTTAAGGAAGGAAGTTGTGGTTATCTAAAGTCAAATTTATGAGCTTGTTACCACCTGTTTCATTCATGTGAAATCTAAAGAAGTTGATCTCACAGATGCTGAGAATACAAAGATAGTTATTAGTCAGGGTGGAGGAACAGGGAAAGTTTGATCAATTGGTAACATGTACAATTTTATATTTTACATATCAGTCAGAATTCTTTTAAGTGCATAAGCTTTTGCTCCTTAACATACTGCATTTTAAAAATTAATAAAAAAAGATGCTGATATGCCTTATACATACTATTGAAGTTATTCCACTGACAATAAGATACCAAATCATCTCAGCCCACCTAAAAATTAGTAATTTCCGTGGTTAATGTTCAGTTCAGATATTAAATATTTTTACATTTTTAACTGACACATAACTGTACATATTTGTGGCAAACGTGTAACAATTTCATACATGTATACAATGCATACATAAATCAGAGTAATTAGCATTTCTATTCCCTTAAGCATTTATCCTTTATGTTGAGAACCCTTAGACCCCTCACCTGTAGTTATTTATAAAATATATAATAAATTGTTATGCACTATAGTCATCCTGCTGTTCTACAGAATGCTAGAACTTATTTTGCCTATCTAAGTTTTGTATCTAACCTCTTTCTGTCCTCACTCCTTCTACTCTAAGTACTTAATCTTGCCACAGACCTTTACGCATATATAGGCAGAAATAGGAAAAACATACTTTCTCCGGGTTAAAAATACTAACAAGCAGCCTTATCTCTAAAAGAGAATACAACCATTAGTCAGATAATCCTTTCTACATGTTTTTTTTTTTTTCTCTCGGCACCGGGGATCAAACTCACAGCCTCACGCCTGCCAGACAGGTCCTTAAGCCACTAAGCCAAACTCCCAGCCCTAGTTTTTTTGAGGCAGGGTCACACTATGTAGCTCAGGCCGGCCTTGCGCTCGCATTGTAGCCCAAGCTGGCCTCGAACTCACAACGCTCCACCTACCTCAGCCTCCTGAGTGATGGGATTAAAGGCGGGCGCCACCACGCCCGGCCTCTACATGTATTTTTAAAATATACTACCAGGCATCTGATAAGTCCTGTAAAGCTTTTGTAAAATCAAAAGGTATGCGAAAAAATCTCCTCCAATACTACTACTATCCTCTATATACCCTACTATAGCTCAGTATTAACATCTGTAAGGGATTCCAGTGAAGGAGGAAAGGCAGATATGAGAAAACACTTTAACAATAATATACCTTTGTTCTCAAGGAGCCAAAAGCTAGAGAAATACTATGGGGCCTAAAGGAGGTGTCCCAGGTAGATACAGAAGCTGTCAGAGTAACTATGGGAGGATCCTTTCTTTAAGTCAAGGTCAGAGTTGGCAAAGAAGAAAGGAAATGCCAAGCATGGTAGTGCATGCCTGTAATCCCAGCACTCAGGAGGCTGAGGCAGGAGGATCGCTGCAAGTTTGAGACCAGCCTGGGCCACAAAGTGAGCCCGAGACCAGCTTTAATACATAGTGAGACCCTGTCTCAAAAAAAAAAAAAAAAAAGAAAGAAAGAAAGAAAGAAGAAAAGACGAAATGACAAAAAAAAGAAAAGAGGAAAAAAATTAAAAGTAGTGTTCTGACTGAAAGTATTAGAAGCAAGATACAATGAGGCATATGAAATGGATAAGAAAAGTGCTACAGAGGCAATGCTATTAGCTGCTAAGAATGCATTTGAAGTATACAGTGCCGATCACAGAGCCAGACATGGTTCTGAACAAGTGGGATATTACCACAACAGCACACATGCATGAGGAGGCAGAAGGTCAATCAATATTTGTTGATCAATTGAGGGTCATTAACTTCTTCTTTAAGGAGGGGATACCAGTCTCAGACATTTCCTAACTGTCCACAGTCATGTTACACAGGTGGGTCACTCACTGGCTAAGAGTTCAAACTCTGACTTGATAATGCCCTTGAAAGGGCCATAAATTAAGATTCAGAAAAGTTCTCATTAGGACTGGAAATCCACATTAACCTGAATTAACTCAGTAGAGCCTATGCTCAACATTCCCCACCACTGACTTCATACCAGATGTGGTCAGATCCTAAACAAGTCACAGAGGTAGGAAAACAGCCTTCTGACAATGAAGAAATTAAGGTTAGCTAGACATCACTGTATATAAGCCATGAAGGCACGAGTTTCAGTCACTTAAGCATCTCTGAAGGCTGCATAGATGACTTACATCAAAACACGAGGGAAGTAACTCTACTCACAGTATCAGAAAGGCAGGAATTATTATTATAAAATAATCAAAAAGTACACAAATCTACCAAATGCTCTTTCTGGGGGGAAGAGATCCACTAATTTAAGACATAAAACTCTCATTTAGTATAAATGAAAACTATTATGTGAAAGTCCCTCTTAAAAATAAATTAATATGTTTAAAGCTTTCATGACATTTATGGAAATCCACTCAGGATCCTTATTCCTAGATCTTTCCCCAGAACACTTTGACATTCACTCCCAGAATGTAAAACCACTGAGCTTTTACTGAGTGTCACCTGACCTGAACTTGTTTCTTCTGCAGTCTGTCTCACAATGTCCGGAGCTGTGCCACCATGCCTGGCAATGTTTATAGTTTTCTATAAAAAACCATATATGAAGTACGTATTTGAATTTTTGTTCTGTTATTAATTTTAACTGGCACTACTAAACATTTACTTTTCAGTACTACTAATTAATGTCTGGCAATGCTTATAGTTTTAAATAAAAAAACATATATGAACCATATATGAAGTATGTGTTCGCATTTTGATTGACATTGCCCCTTATTTCCATTCCACTGAGGACAGCTGATCAAAGTGTCTCATTATTCCAGCACAATGGCTGGTCCAGTGTGGGCACATGACCCATAATTCCAGCACTCAGGAGGTTGAAGCAGGGGGATCACTGCAAGTTCAAAGCAAGACTGGGTTATACAGCAAGTTCAAAACTACCCTGAACTGTATAGCAAGACTGTCTCAGAATGAGAGAAGGGTGTGGGGGGTGAGAGAAAGGGAGAAGGGAGGGAGGAATGAAGCAAGCAAACAAGCTATAAGGATTATCAATAACTGCTGATAGAATTTCTACATATGGGGGAAAAAAACTTCCTTATTTTCCTTTCAACTGCTGATTTATATTGCCATGGCTTTGGGTAACTAGTTATTTTAACATCATCATATGTAACTAGTTAACCTTTAAAATGGTACTCACAAACTCAGGTTCCCTGCAGACCACTTACATTCAATGTTTTCAATAACCCTAAATGTAAGAAAATTAAGGGAATCAGAGAGACTAAGGATGAACACACTGGGGAAGGGAGCCATCAACTTCATGATAAATTAAGAAGTAACAAAATCACATTTTTAAGTCAACTTTTTCTAGAACACTAATATATTATTATCAGTGGATATCAATCATTTGCATTACTATTAATTAGTACTACTAAAGTACTACTGGAAAATAAATGTTTAGTAGTGTCAGAATTAACAGAACAACAAAAACGCAAATACACACTTCCGGTATGGTTCATTTCTTTCAAACTTGTCAAATACTTTCTTTCACAAGACCTTACAGCAGAATTCTTCCAATAAGTCAAGATATCACTGATACACAGTACTTAAACATACTGTAGATGACGAAATCCTACTATAGACATTAGGTGACCACCAAACAGAGATGAAAGACAGCCTTGAAATTCCTAATCTTAACTACTTACTTAGCCTTACTACTGTCTAAAAGTTTTCTTTCATATGAACTCCTCCTGACTTCAAACCAATGACTGTTCTTCTTTTAATAAGGTAATAAGGACTAATTTACAAGAAACATAAACACATTTCATATAATCTCATCAACTAAATGAGATACTCAACAGTAAATTACAACTGTAATACATTTCAGTTGAATCTACTCTGACATGTATGTGAAACTTGTTTTTTTCAAAATATAATATTCAGCACTTTTTTTTATTGATCTACCTTATACCAAAAGGTTAGTAAACCAGTACAATAAAGTCACTTCATAAGGAAAAGTGAAGGGAGAAGGACCATGTTCTATTTCTAAGATACTTCTTTCGCCCTTTTCCAAAACCTTAAAATACTTCTAAATTCTAATGATATTGCCTGTATTCACACAAAATTTTGAGTGACTACATTTAAACATTTCCCTCTACCAGTCATCTTAGAAGCACAATTACACTGAATGTTTATTTCTTTTAAAAGTATTCAAAAAATAATCAACAGAAATGCAGCATACTGACTTCAATTTATAGCACTGCTTAAAAAACATTTATGAAATAAATAAACAAAATTGGTGGTCATTTTAATGCTTCCAAAGCTATTTCATTTCATGGTTCACATGAGAAATAGTGTTTATAAGAATTCTAGGGTAAATAAATGAAACACTAAGTGGCCTTCTGGCATCCTAAGCTGAAACAACCACCTTAGAACCAGAAGGCTAGAAGGGGATGCTATCTCAGCATACCTGCCACATTTATGGCATGTAAGTGTTCCCTGAAACACAGTTTGAGAAGTTCCACTCTACATTTTTGCCCATTTAATACACTTTCACTTTAATACCAGGAAATTATTTTTCCTTTAGGGAACTCTCCTAACCTCACTCCACATGAACTAGGTGGCACAGACAACTTTAAGGCCCTGACATTTCCCCCCATTTCCATTAAATCAAAGACAGCTGATCAAAGTGTCTCACTGTCCCAGCATGACGGTTGGTCCAGTGTGGGAACATGACCTAGGCAAGGTCAACCTGAATATTCTCTGCATCTCTCTTCCTTTTGGCTTGTGAAAACAAGGTTACAAGGCTTTGGACTACCAGCTAATTCACAGAAGTAAGAAACTGTACCTTCAAGGCACTGCCTAGGCCATAACTGATCTAAGTATTAGAGCTAATAAAAGGTAACTTATGATGAGTTTCTGCTACTTAGAACCAAAAGTACCATCCTTAAATTTCAAAGATCATTGTAACTACTGTCAAACTTCAACCACCTCAATGTGTAAACCTACAATGTTATCGTATCAGATCTGTCGTTGTTGTCTGTCTTTTTTGATTTTTGTTTCTATCTTCTGTATCTATTTTCTCTTAAATAAAAAAAAATTTTTTTCAAAGATCAAATCCACTGACAGAGAGAAAGAGAATAGAACAGCTATGATATATACTTTGTATCAGTAGTCCACACAGATAAGGTAATCCACTGTTATTTCAAGAGATCCTTCCTTAGACAATCTCTAGGCATTACCTGTGCATCAATTATTCAAAACAGATTATCCAACAAGGTGTCACCACCAAAATAAAACACTGATTAGAAGTAGAATCAGAATGTGAAAGGAAAAATAAAGTAAGAAGCAAGTTGAATTGATTCACATTATGCATGCGCCATGAAATCAAGATACTCTGAGTGTCATACAGATCCATTTAGAGAATCAGAACAAGACAGGACTGATCAGAGTTAAAAATTTTTGTGAGATATCAGCATTTGGTTACTTGACAAATAGGAAGCACCATGACAAGTTTGGTATAGAAAGGGATTTCAAATGTATTAACTTCATATCTTAAACACATTTGCCCTATTTCTACAATCATTTTCCCACCTAGAAGCATATGATTTTCCATTAAGAGATGTTTTCTTCACTACGCTTGCCAAAAAACACAAGCACAGATACTGATAAACAGAGGACAGGCACATCCATTTGGTTAGGAAACTCTCACCTTACTGGAAATACATTCTAGAGATTCTATCCAGTGGTAGGGGGTGAGCGGGTGGGAAGGTTGTCCACAGAATACTGTGCTAAATATATAGTTAGTTTAAAAGGAGGGGGGAAAGTTTTGTTAGTTTCTAACTGCTTTCTTCTTACATTCAAGTCCTATGCAGATGGGAAGAAAGATTATTCATATGCACATTTCGGCATATAGATTAGTACCACACACAGTGATACACCAATATTTTTGGTATATTAAATGATTGAATGAAGACAGGATTGAATTATAAAATATTAAAATGATATTAATGCCTATTGCATAGGCAGCTTTATCTTGAATTAATTAATCTTGGTCTACTTTAAAAGATTAAAATTAGAATTATTAAAGACATGTATATTGGGATAGGTTGCAAAAGTTAGAAAAATCATTACAAATGAGCAAATCCACCAAAAAAGGGAATAACCAGAATAACATCATATGTAAATTTCCTTCCTTTCATTAAGGCAATATTTTTATCATTAATTATACATCAACTCAGTAAGTAGAAAAAATAAATTGAGATGATAAAGACAGAAGAAAAAAAACCAAAGAAACAAAATCAAACTACAGCATAATTTAAAACTTTGATGTACATAATCCACTTGGAAAAATAATCTACTAATTCTAATAAATAAGCCCCTTCAATTCCATTATCTCCTTGATTTACCTGTGAAGAATCTGCTTGAGCTAATTCTGTGATGACCTTCAGTATCTGGTGAAGATTTGGTCCTTGATCATTAACAAGGAGGTAAGCTAGCAGAAGAAAAACATGCGTGGGGATCACTGTGGTGATAGGGAGCAAGGACTCCACTGAAGCCAACCAATCACTGGCTGCTGACTCTTCTCTCATGACTTCAAGAATCCTACAGGCTGTAAATATTGAGCCATAAATGCTGGTTACAGGGAATGCAAGCCTATAAAAGAGCTGAAAAATAAACACACAAAAAGGCATGAATACATGAGATAATCCTGATACTTTTATTTTACATTTCATTTTAAGAAATCATTTCTTCCAGCAAAATGAATACAAACTTTTGAATACTGCCAAAAGGTTCTCTCCCCACATTTGAGGTAATAGGATTAATGAAAGAGAAAACTGGTTGTTAGAAGGAACTCTACAACAGTTTATCACAAGTTTTCCACCTCTTCACCTTTTATTCCTACTTAAGGTACAAAAACAAGGGATCAATATACAAGACCCAGAAGTAGCAGTGTTTGGAAAAAGCCACTACACTACCACAAAAAAAAAAAAAAAAAAAAAAAAAGTATTCAGCAAAAACAAAGCAGATAGAAAAACCAGTACATTTGCCCAGCTCCAACCCCTCATAGAGTCTGCCCAGAGCAGATGACAAACTTGGACAGAGGACAATTCATATTTGGAACAGAAAGAAAGTATGTTGATAGAAACAGAGTTAGTTCAGCTGAAGTCTGCAAATACATTAATAATTGCGAATAACATCTGTAATTAAAGGTAGCCTGACAGTTCTAAACTGAGTAATAATATAGAAGATGTTACATTTCACTGAGTCTGAGAAATGACTTCTTACAGAACAAAAGTAGTGCAGTCAGGGTCAGAGACTAAACAGAACGTTGCATTATACTGCATGCATGAATGGCCCAGGAGAAGTCACATACACTAATTACACATGGCCTACTAATAAATTCAAAACATGTATAGTTCTATTGTACTCAAGGCTTACAAGGAAAAGATTTAATACAGGACACATAATTTGTAAGATTACTTTATAATATTCATCCAAAGGGTCAAATGCAAAAGAGTACAGGAGATCTGTCCACACACTAGAGACCCAAAGAATCCAGTCAAGGGCCTGGATCCCACAGCAATGTCCTGCATGAGTCCAACTGAAGACCTAGAGCTCATGGCAATGACCTCCATGAGTCCAAATGGAGGCCCAGAGCCCACCACAATGTCTCATGCAAGTCTGTATCAAGTCTGTGCTGCGAAGGCCCAAAAGTCAGTGATGGAAGTTAGAAACTCTGCACCAGTGGGATGAAGGATCTGTGCCAGCACACTGCGGGATCTAAGCTGGATTCAGGAAGCTACACTCAAAGTAAGGACCAGAGCTCCCTGAAAAGACCCACAGCCATCCTCAGTGATGGTGAGGTCCTGAGCTCCTCTGACAATGAGAACAGCAGAGTTCACATCAGGAAAGCCAACATGACACACTTCACCAGGAGAATCAACAGCATACCATCTTCCTCTCCAGTTCTCCTTTAATACTGTTGGCAACAATCCTCAGGTGGGTCTTCCACCCAAGAACCACGCTGTTTCAGTTCAGCTGGGTGTTACAAGTTGACTACCAGTTGTCAATCCACAAGTGTAATGAGACAAATTAGAAATCTCTAGATTATAACCTTTTAGTTATTGAAGGCTAACGTATTTGAATGAAAGTGATTGAAAAAATGAGAAGCAAAATTTAAACCATAAAAATCTGTAATGACAGATTTATTGAGATATAATCACACGCCATAAAATGCATTCTTTTAAAGCTTACAATTCAGAGGATTTTAGAAACTCATAGGGTTGTGTAACCATCATCAATATGTAACTTTAAAACATCATCATTTCAAGGGGAAACCCCATGCCCAAAACAGCACTCATTTCCCTCTCCACTCCTCCCCCAAACCCGTGGAAACCACTAATTACTTTCAATTCCTATTCTGGTTATTTTATATACTAGAAACCATAGAATACATAGTCTTCTGTGACTGGTTTCTTCCACTTAGCATGTTCACAAAGTATATCTACATCATAATTTGTAGCAGTACTTCATTCCTTTTCATTCATTGGCAAATAATACACCATTATATGACTACACTATACAGATATTTGGGTTGTTTCAATTTGGGGCTATTATGAACAATGCTCTGAATATCGTAGTAATTGCTTTTGTGAGAATGTAAGTGTTTACTTCTCAAGTACATGCTCAAGAATAGACCTGAAATTTATCTGAAATTAATCACTCTATAAACAAATGAAGTTCTGTCTCTATTGATAAGAAAAGATTTTTGGAGTGAAAATACAATACACAGATAGCATGCCTAGAATGCTACCTTATTCTAAAGAGGGTCAAGAGAAAGGATTATATGTTTATATTTGCTTATATATGCAAAGAAAAGTATACGGACAAACACAGAAGAAATTAGTAACCACTAATCATCCTATTCCATTTGGGAGGGTAAGAACTGGACCACTGGACTTAAGACCAAGAACGAGGCTTCTCATTGTATACTATTTTATATTTTCTAAACCACGTGAATATATTACTATTTCATATGTGCACATATGTGTGTGTACTATTTCAAAAATATATACACAGTATGTATACATGTGTATTGTGAAATAATATATATTACATACAATACATAAAGTATAAAATCTGAAATAATGCCTATACAACTATATCTCTATAGTTCTATCTCTCTCAAAACTTTTCTTCGCCCCAAAATTAAATTCATTAATGAAGAGGTTCAAGTTCTTTGAACTAACAACAGGCAGTATTGAGCCTGTGATTGAAAAAATCAGAACTTCTGCACAGCCATGCCAGCCCCTAGTCATTAGGTAGGACTTACTTTCATCATTTGTAAAATTTCAGTAAGAAATAACTTTCTGCCAAGGTTAATGAGGTATCTAATAAAGAATCTAGCATAGTGCCTAAAATTGCAAAACACAGGGAAATATTATCCCTGTCATCATGGGGAAAGAAAAAATAAAACCAATGGATATGAGTATAAAAGAACATAATTTGGAAATTCCCATGAACTGTAAGTTAAATCAAAAATGGGAATATTATAGAGACATGTAAGAGCAGACAATGAAAGTGAACAGCAACCCCATATTATTTGAAGTACTGTGTCCAGGATTAGGCTCTGTTTTCCATTTGTTTATTTACTTTACTATGCTGAAAGTAGCAGAAGAAAGGTACAAGATTAAACAAGATGTCACAAAACAGTATCTCTGCCACACCAGAGTGACAGTGATCACTGTCTCAGGGCCAGGATATAATGTGGGTTTTCTCTCAGCACCAGCAACCAAATCCTAGTCCCCTGCCTGAAGGAAGACCTATGAAAGGGCTGGCAGAACCTGCCTTTCAGAGGAAAAAGTAGTCCTCAAAAATAAAAACCAGGTTTAAAAAATAATAAACAAAATAAATATAACAAAAAGAAGGTTTGTGTTACGTGAACACTTAATAAAAGAAAAAAGAAATCATAGAAAAATGAAATTTAAATACATACAACACAGTTGTGCAGTTCTGTTTTTTGTTTTGTTTGTTATTTTTCTATTATTTGTTTTGTTTTGTTGGTACTAGGTACTCAAAGCAGGGACTTTGCACTGAGCTACACCCCCAGCTCCCTCTGTCTTTTTTGTTTAGTTTGTTTTTTGAAACAGGAACGTAAGACATATTTTACAGATAGAAGTTAAGAATCTTTATTTTAAAAGCCTTTACTAAAAATGTTCAGATACATTAAGTGTTAACCATAAGACAGACTATAAGATATTATATATTTAACTAAAGGAGTCTCAAAAAGGAATAATGAGCTGGGTGTGGTGGCACACGCCTTTAATCCCAGCACTCAGGAGGCTGAGGTAGGAGGAGCATTGTGAGTTCCAGGCTGCTTGAGCTACAATGCGAGCCCAAGGCCAGCCAGAGCTACATGGTGCGACCCTGCCTCAAAAATACTAGGGTTGTGAGTTTGGTTCAGTGGCTTAAGCACCTGTCTGGCAGGCACAAATCCCTGGTGCTGTAAAAAAAAAAAAAAAAAAAAAAACACAGGAATAATGACTATAGGTGAATGATATAGGTTTTTATAAATGGTAAAGAATAAATTCATCTATAGTACTAAAAGAAGCTTAACAAAACTGGGAAGAGAAGATAAATTCAACTTTGGAGTATTCTTAGAAGTAGGAAAGGTCCTAGCATTTTGGGCGGCTGAGGTAGGAGGATTACAAGTTTGAGTCTAGGCAACTCAGTGACTTAGCAAGACCTTGTTTCAAAATTCTAAAAAAAATATTTTTAAAAGGAACAGATCTTACAACTTAGTGCAAACACCCTAGCTTCAATCTGCAATACCACCCCAAAAAAAAAAAAGAAAAAAACTTTTTTGCTAGAAGTTATATCAATCTCTTATCAAACTAGAAGCAGAAGGTTGGACTAGATCACACCTAAGAAGGGTCGTTCTGGCCCTATGCTTCTCACTGAGGAATCCAGACCATAGTTGAGTGATTTGGGAGCAGTTTGTTATAATCAAAAGATCACCCATACCACCTTGTTCTGGGTCATTCAGAGGACAGAATACCCGTGTTTATTAATTCATTGTTAACTTTCAACAAAACTATGTAAAAGCCAGATTACTTCAACTTACTATTAATTTACTGTTTACCTTACTATGAATTTACCATAACACTGCTGTTACTTACAGAAAGATGATAAATTAGTCTAGGAAGAAAGGAAAAGTGAAAGCAATATGATGTAGACTAGAGTCAAACGGTCAAAATATAAACATCAGCTCTATCCTTTATCACCTATGTAATCAAGTTAGTTAACCTCCCTAATCTGTTTCTTGCTTTGTAAAATGCGTATTTGAAGAAAAACCTCAGGACTAGCAATGTATCTCAATGGGAGACAACCTGCTGGGTGTGTCCAAGGCCATTTGGTTTTATCCCCAGCACTACGAAAGAAAGAAAGAAAGAAAGAAAGAAAGAAAGAAAGAAAGAAAGAAAGAAAGATCACTTTTTATCCAAGAGCATAGCTAAAAATAAAAAAGACAGTAAGAACAGTTGGCAAGAAAGGGGAGAAGTTGGACACTGATAAAAATATAAAATGGTGTGAACAGTTTCTCAAACAGTTAAACAGCGCTGTAATACGACCTAGCAATTCTGCTCCTAAATTTCTACTGAAGAGAAAATATATACACAAAAACTTGTACATTAATATTCATAGCACATTCATAGTAATCCCAAAGTGGAAATAATTCAAAAATTTATCAACAGATAAATGGTATAATAAAATGTGATATACTAATATAATAAAACATTCAGTCATAAGAGGAAATGAAGTAATAGTGATGAAACCTGGAAACACTATGCTAAATTTTAAAAAGATAGTCACAAAAGATTACTTATTGTATGGTCCGATTTGTGTGAAATGTCCAGAGTATGCAAATCTACAGAGAAAGAAACTGGATTAGAGGTGGCCTAGACTGAAGAGGGGGACTGGGGGTGTTAGAATGTGATGATTAAGGGCTGAGATATGGGGGGGGGAATACAGTGTTCTAAAATTAATGGTGGAAGTGGATACACAACTGTGAATACACTAAAGCCATAGACTTTAAACGTGCAAAGTCTATGTGAATTGTATTTAAATACAGCTGTTAAAAAACACTTGGCTTCTCATCACAGGACCCTGGTGAGTTATTTGCCTTCTCTGTGCCTCTGTATCTCAGATAAAATGAGACTATTACTATTAACTACCTCAAAAAAATATATATTACCTACCTTCAAAAAGCTGGGGTGAAAAGTAAGTTAACGTATAGCAAAACACTTAGAATGCAGCCTGAACATATGAAGTACTCAATAAACAACCCCATGAACTAGGTGTTTTGTTAATTCATTTTACTATAGCCCAGAGAGGTTCAGTTACTTGTTCAAGGCCACACAGTTGGAAACAGGGAGATGGGACATGAAGGACCTATTTTACAGTTCTCATGGAAAATACGAATTGATCTGTCTAATTCCAGGTATACAATACTTAACAAATTTTAACATTAGTTATGAGTAGGATAATGATAATCCATTGCAAATTTTGTGATTTGGTTGGGCGGGGTACTAGCAATTGAACTCAGGATCTTGCTCTTGCCAAGCAGTCACTATGCCACTGAGCTATATCCCCAGCCCAAATTTTGTGATTTTTAACAGACAACTATTTGGGGCTGGGGATTTAGGTCAGCGGCTCAAGTGCTTGCCTGGTATGTGCGAAGTCATGAGTTCAATCCCCAGTACAAAAAAAAAAAACAGAACAAATATTCAAAACGTTTTCTGCTTCCTACAACCCCAAGGAACCTATTACCAGGGACTCAAAAGTATCATACCCAATTTAAAACATACACACACTTTTGAAAACACATGGTAGACCCTAGAACAATTTCACAGCAAAGAAGCTTGCCCTCCTTAAACAGTTACAAGAATTTGCCTCTGAAGTCTCCTTTCCCACTTCTAACTCCCCTCTACAACAGCTTTTCTGATTCTGTCTCACTGGCTGTACCAGTACTCAGTGTATTACCTCAGCTCCAGACCAAACCCTTCTTTGTCCATCTTTGTGACATTGCAGTGGCACCTTGCCAGCATTTCTCCTTTGCCCTCTGGTACACTGCTAATCCTTGCCATTAGAGGGCACAGAAGAGATGCTGGAGGGATTGCAGAGAAAGGTCTCTTTCCATGCCAAGTCTTTGATTTTTTTTCTCCCCCTACCATGGCTGCCAAAGGCATGTAGGAGACCCAAAAGGTAACTTTCTCTGAACCCAGTCTGGCCTGAAACATCCTAGCAAACTGAATCATCCAAAAAGCTGTAGTCACATCTCTCTAAAAAGGTCTGAATCCTGGCCATAACTTGGGGCAGTGGGGGAGAAACCCCCTCTAAATCGCTTTCTTGGGTAGTCTCTCTCTCTCAGTCTTAGAGGCAGTAGCTGCTCCCTAATTTCAGTAACCAAAAACCTTTCACTAGTTAGTAACTTTTTGTATTAAGTCTTCCTCTCTTGACTAGACCCTGACTCATCTCATACACCTGTGCTTTCCTTTATTTCCCCACATTCTCATGGGAGAGGTGGGAGGTAGAATTTTTCAGGCACTTTAGAATTTACAACTAGTGTTTGTTTTTTTTAACACCTAAAGAGAACTCAATAGGTGGTTTTAAGTATCATATTTAGTAGCTAAACAGAAAAATGATGCCACTTTTCAATACATTGTATTTTTAAGACTTTTTAGATTATGTTAGTGTTTGATTTTTAAAAAATGAATAGCACATTTGGTATCTTGCATTGTATATCTTAGATACTATGTTTTATTTCACACTTAGAAAAATTTCAGAAATGGAGAGGAAATTACAGAATTGTCCAGCATGGGATATGTAACCTTGTTTTTGTCTACCAGAAGAACTATACCCCTACAGAACTGTTATAGTTCTAAATCACATACTGCCAGTCCCAGTCACTAATGGAAAAAAAGTGATAAAAAAAATGAAAACCTATGGTTTTTATACAGAGGTTTTTCTTTAATAAATCAAGACACTAAATAACTTGTGTTCTTCACTGAATAGAAATGTGTGACACATACTGACACACAGCTGTAATTCCAGCTTCTCAGAGAACTGAATCAGGAGGATCACAAGCACCAGGCCAGTCTGGACAACTTATAGTACTTCATAGTTTAATGGTAGGGAACCGGTGGGTTCAATCCCAGATCCTTAAAAAAAAAAAAAAAATTACTTACGTCTACCATGTACCAAACAATGGGTCAGGTATTGTGGAAGTAAAGATAAAGAAAAAAATCTTAGCTTATTTAAATATGTAGAAAAGAAAAACTTGAGTTTGACAATTGGCTAGAATATTTTTAACTATAGTTCTCCATGATCAGCTAAAAAACGTAAAGCAGATAAAACAGAAACATTTAGGATTAAAAAACTACAAGAAGTTAACAACTGTTACAATTTAAACTTTAAGAGTTTAAATTGTTGCAATTTCCTAAAAGCCTTAGGAAAGTGAAAAGAGCCAAGTTTCTTCCCCTAAGTGAGCTCTTATGAGTTAGAAATACAAACATGTAACCTCTAAATTAACACACAACATATTTTGTATTTGACTAATGCAAAAAATGCTGGGGACAAAAGGAAAAGCAATGAATTCTGACGCAGGGAGACTGAGAACATTTGGCTGGGTCTACAAAAGGCAGTTCAGGGAGAGGACATGAAAGAGCAGTATGTACAAAAGCAAAGATTCAGGAAAAGACTTAAGAGAGTGTGGGGCAAGCTGAATTGATAGGTGTGTTTGGAGTAGAGTTCCAGACAGGTGCAGAGAGAAAAAGCCAACAGTAAAATATGGCTTAAATGTTTTAAAAGGGTGATCATATATCACTAAAAGCCTCAGGAAAGCATCACATTATCACAAGGAAGATGTTTATAGCCCTAACAGTATTCCTTCCTCTTCCCTTTTCTTTGCCAGCTGCTAAAGAAAAAGTCCAGCTATTAGTGTTAATAAATAAAGATTCACACACATCAGTAACCCAACACTGACAATATTTTTTAATGGGAAAGGTGAGATTGCCAATGCAAAATAAAGTAGACAGCACTGGGAAAGGCATATGAGTCCATGGGTATTAGAGTTAGGGTGATCCTCACTAAATAAGACTTGTGAATTAAAGGAACACAACTCCTACACACAGTATAGCCTGCCCTGACCCCAAACCCATTCAGGAATTTCTCCTTTGTTCTGTATAGCCGAACCAAGAGGTAAAGTAAAAAGCCACTAGAATTCTTTGGTCACATGTTGTTTGCCTATTAAAAATGATGGAAGAATAACTTCTTTCTCTTAGTGCAAATCAATTACCAGTTTCAAGCTCCAATTTTTAATCAAACAATTTGGATGTTAGGAAGCTATAATACACATTCAATTTTAGTATAATGACATACTGATTTCTACTACACATAACAAGGAATAACAACTGCATCTTTACTAGTATAACTTTCAGCAATACATGATAATAGGTATTTTACTTTTCCAAATGAAGCAACAATCGTTATTCTGCCTTGTATTTATACAATCTCTCTCTCTATGGAGACTTAAGATGCTTCACTGGCTTTCTCTTTATTTAATTCTCATTCCATCCCCATTAAAGTAGGAGCTGGGAAATAATAATACATGATACAGAAGGCAAAGCTCAAAACCAAAAAACGTAAGGCCTGACCCATACTTGCCAAGAACCCAATCACTAACCCAACACTGACAATACTTTTAACAGGAAAAGTGAAATTGCCAATGCAGAATAAGGTACATAGCACTGGAAAAGGCATATGACAAGACTACTGCCTTACAGTCGGGGGCAAAACAATATGACATATACGGGCAACTTCAAAAGCGATTACTGTAGGGAATACAAGCCTTAGATAATACTGATTCCAGAAAGTTCAGGCATTCAAGGAACATTTCCCACCATGGGCTGCTGCAGATTTAGTTTTACTTGCTTAACAGTAAGGGGGGGAAAAAGATTCCATGTTCGAATATGTTTCATTGTGCTTTTTTTTTAAAAAAAAAAGCACTAGATTAAATATAATTAGTTTCTATTCTGCAAAATTCCTTACAATACTTAGTGACTAATATACACAGGAATCTCAAAGAGGAAAAAGTAATCACACAGCATTTCCAAAATTTATTTCACAGCAAGAATACCCTCCTTTCTCATAGTTCAGAAGAATTCACTAACATCTCCTATACTGCTGCCTGACACAATAGTAAAGTTCAATGATAAGAATTTATATACAAACACATGCTTCATCAAGAGGTGAAGAGGCCTGGAGAGACAGACACTCATAGAGATACTTTAAGAAACACAAAGATGAACTCATTACTTTTTGGTGGTCATTCCTGTGGCACTCCTGCTGGACCATTTCCAAAAGGTTTAGGGCCAACTGCTGCCTAGAAGGACCTTCTTCATCCATGGACATACAGTCTTCCAAGGGTGCAGAAGATGATATCTGAAGAAGTGGCATCACCAGCACCAGTGATGACTTTGGAATTTTCTGACCCTCAGCGAAAGAGAGGAGCTTCAAAGCTAATCATCAAAACAAAGATAATTCACATTTTTAAAATTAATGGCACAGTCAAACAAAATGCTATTTTAAGAGTGACATGCCAGAGATTTTACTTGCCCTTTTACTACTGGGTCAGATGCATAAATAGGAATCACAAATCTCATTGTAAAATGAAATAAATATTATTATCTAAAACAAGATCCTTATATATATATATGAAAAATTGATATTCTTAGAGAAAATATATATCATGTATCATATTATATACATCAATTACTTTTTAGGTCAATATAAAATTTTTCATATACTTCAATAGGTGTCCTTCATAATTTCTCAGTGCCTGCTGTTGCCCTTAGTAAACAACCAAGAGCCCAAAAATTCCTGATGAGTAGATAATGAGGCCAATGTACATGCTGCTCTTATAAAAGCTGAAAATTACATTAGCTGATGTTTAAGTGAACAGCATAAAACAGGACTGCCCTTCAGTGGTAACTGCTATGAAGCAGATTGCAAAGTCCTAACACCCTTAACCAGCATACCAGACACACCCATTTTTAATAAGAGGTTCCTTTTTGTAACATGGAAACAACTCACACAACAGAAACACGTATACAATAACTTAGTTGAATGTACAATATCCCTGAGAAAATTAACAGAATGAATTAAGACATACATATACTCTTTTCACAATATTTTTGAGGTTACTACATGAACCTTGATTTACTGATTAGCTGTTATTTATAGGCCTTGGAGCTAAATTATCAAAGTAGACAAATGATTTCCCCAATACACACACACACAAATTCTACAAGCCTTAAATCACCTTTATGGGTTATTTTAAAATCATTCTTAAGTCAAAACTTAACATGATATGAAGTACAAACAGTTGTTACTCTAAGACTACTAACTTATCTTTTTTGTCTAAATATTGGTGTTCATGCATAATTGTCTCTGAGATATTATGAAAATCACTGGCTTTAACAAAAGGGGAAATCCATGTCATTGCTATTTATAGCCTTAATTATTTATAATCAAGGCCAGTGTTAATAATCACAAAGCATATATCATATTAATACTGTGCATTTTAAAATTTTGAAACAATCATTATTCTCTTGGCTATCCTATTTCTTTGAATATCCATTCCCAATATACCAAACAGTTCTTCCTTGCCTTTCAACATGACATACTGGCTCAATAGTTTTCAATATAGTTAATTAACCAAACCAAGGTAACTTCAAAACAAATGCTGGTTTACAAGAAAAAGAAAAGTTTGCTATCTAACAAATAATAAAAGTTTTTGAATGTTTGATCTTGCATCAAGTCTATTACATATACATGAGCCACAATATTGGTGTGTAGTTTCAGAATTAAAAATGTAGTTCCTCAGCTGGGTGTGGTGGTGCATGCCTGTAATCCCAGCACTAGGGAAGCTAAGGCAGGAGGAACGTTGTAAATTCGAAACCAGCTTGGGATACAAAGTGAGCTCAAGGCCAGCCTGAACTGCAAGTGAAACTCTTGTCTCAAAAAAAGACAACAAATAAATACATAAATAAATAAATAAATAAAATGAGGGAGAGTATTTTTTTTAAATGTAGTTTCTCTATAGCTTTGGAATTTTTTGTTTATACCAATAAACAAACAAAACCCATTAAGGGAGATGTCCAGAAAAGACAAATCTACAGAGACAAAAGGCAGATGTTTTATCTTGGGCTGAGAGTGGGAAGAAGTAATAGAAATAGACACAAGAAATTTTAGGGAGATGACAGAAATGTTCTAAAACAAGATTATCGTGCAGTTTGCATGAACCTATAAATTTACTAAAAATACTGTGTTGCCGGGCGTGGTGGCACACTCCTGTAATCCCAGCACTTGGGAGGCTGAGGCATGAGAATCATTTGCAAGTTCCAGATCAGCCTGGGCTATAAAATGAGCCCAAGGTCAGCCTGAACTGCATAGCGAGACCTGTCTCAAAAACTAAAATAAATAAATAAATAAACAAATAAATAAATAAAATTAAATAAATAAAAATACTGTGCTGTACTCTTTAAAATAGTGAATTTCTTACACTAGGGAGACAATATGGTATTTACACATGTGGGTTTGATTTATCTCACTTATGAGTATGGTCTCAAGTCGTGACCATTTACTTATAAAAGTCTCAATGCAATCTTTCTTAATAGCTGAGTAGTACTCCATTGTATAAAAATACCACATCTTTTTTATCCAGTCTTTGATTGATGGGTACTTGGGCTGTTTCCAACATCTGGCTACTACAAATTGGGTTGCTATAAACATGGGTGCACAGATATCACTGTGGTATGATGTTATGATCCAAAATCTATAATAAGTACTATGGAAGGGTAAAAAACAGCTCAAAGAGCAAAAGTAATTGGGAAGGGAAAAGGGGAAAAGAGGGAAGGGAAAAGAAAAAGATATAAATCTGTATATATGTATATGTAAGATAACTAAAACGAACACACTGCTGAATGTATTCATTATTGAGAAAGAACAATTAATACTCATATGATTAGTTCAATTTTACATATCTATATCTGTTAATGTAAGCAACCATTTTGAAGATAACGATATGCAATATTGCAACCATTGTCAAGTCTCTATCATCCTGTTTTGTAAACCTGCAGTGCTACTGTTGTGCATTTACTCTAGTCATTTGTCTCTTTTGCTTGTTGTCTTTGTTATATGTCTTTTTTTTTGCTTAAATAAAAAAAAATAAAAAATAAAATAAAATAGTGAATTTCATGATATATAAATAATACTTCAATGAAATTTTTATGAAATAATAAACTATGGCAGTCATAAGTAGCAACATGGTAAATTATACCTGGGAAGATCCTATGTGTACTTCTATAGAGAAAAAAAGCAACACAGATCACAAAGGGACTGATAAGAAGTGGCACAAAGGAGCATACTTGACTTAAGGCTGTTAAGAGAAAAACAGAGTAGCACTCAAACTCTGAAAGTCAAACATCCACTCCAGATGCTAAAGTTGTTTCCAGGCAGATCATAAGTGAAAGAGCAATTTGACTTCAAAATCATGATGAATTAAAATGCCTAGAAGAATGAGCTATACACTAGGTATTTATCTTAGGAACTCTGTAAAAATGAAGGTGGGAATATATCAACATATCATGGCACTACACAACATAATTTAGATTCATTCCCCATTACTACACAGATTGTATTGGACCAAGCAAAGGGAGGCAACATTAATGAAAAGCCACATTTTTATTTTTTATATATTATAACATAATAAGCAAACAAGCTACAGAGCAAATTCTGGAATATGGAACTTTGTACAAGATAATGCCTTAGGCCGGGCGTGATGGCGCACGCCTTTAATCCCAGCACTCGGGAGACTGAGGTAGGTGGAGCGTTGTGAGTTCAAGGCCAGCCGCGAGCGCAAGGCCGGCCTGAGCTGCATAGCACGACCCTGCTTCAAAAAAAAAACCAGGGCCGGGAGTTTGACTCAGCAGCTTAAGCGCCTGTCTGGCAGGTGCGAGGCTGTGAGTTCAATCCCCGGTGCCGCAAAAAAAAAAAAAAAAAAAAAAAAGATAATGCCTTAGATTTTTTTTTTAAATCTACTTGATTAAAGATTAAGAAAATTCCAGAACAGAAACAAAGTATACAGGATATCGTGATACACAGTTTAAGCCACTCCTGCCAATATTTGCATTATATTTATATTTTGTGCTATGTATTTTTATTTACCTAGATTTAAGATTGGTTTCTGCTGACTTGCTGGTGTCTGTAGAAGAAGTAAAGCTATTCCAATTATAATCAATTCAATAGGAAAATCCTGAAAGAGTAAAACAACAAAAAAAGAGTTAACGAGATTCCCAAAACCATAGCTTTAAAACTTGTATCCAAAAAGAATGTATTTACCATGAACAATCGCCAACTTCTATAAAACCCCTTGTACAAATCTATGCTAAAGAAAAAACTTATAAACTGGTCATGGTGGTGCATGCCTGTAATCCCAGCAGTCAGGAGGCTGAGGTAGGAGGATTGTTGCACATTTGAGACCAGCTTGGGCTACAAAGTTAGCTCAAGGCCAGCCTGAACTGCATAGCAAGACCCTGTCTCAAAAAGACAATAAAGAAAAGCAAAGAAAAGAAAAAAAAAGAAAAGAGAAAGAAAAACTTGATAAATTCCATACAGACAGAAAAAAACTTAAAATATTTTTTAACTTAAAATATTTTATGACATGGCCAAAAAGAAATGGGCTAAAATCAAAATAATTATAAGAAAAAACTGCTTAACACAAAAAACTGATCAGTCTTCGAAGGAGTCAATTTTTCTGAACCATTGAAAAATTACTTGAATGCTAAATTTAAAATAATTCATAATTCAATAATTCAAAAATGAAAACTAAAAAATATTCATTTCTGAAAGGTAGTTCAATTTCTCTACTTACTGAATATAGGCATGATTTATCTATATAGCTTGCATAATGAATTAAATACTTTTTAATAAATCATATAATAAAAGAAATATTAGTGCCAGAGGCAGAAATTATTTTTAAATTACAATATTTTATTACGCATATTTTAAATGTAGCAATTTCATAACCACAGAAACATAAAATCATTAAATTCTACAAGTATATAAATAAAATGAAAAAAATACAAGCACATTAAATCTTAAGAAAATGTAAAAGTCATGTTATTTGAAGAGTCTAAATAAAGAAAACAATGTATCATCTTAAAGGTTAAGAAAGCGCCAAGTAAAGTGTTTTAAACCCTAAAAGAATATAATTTCCAACCCAGAATTATGTATCCTGCAAAACTATCTTTCAAAATTGATGGAGAAGTATGGTTTTTCCATGACAAACACCACCTTAAGAAAGTCAAGGAAAAGAAAATAGCAGATGGGTGATCAGTGGCAAAACAAGTCTTTCCAAGATCTAGAATCCAGGCACTGGAAATTAACAACTTGCTAAAGACAAAAAGATGAGCAGATCACTAGGAATCAGAGAAGAACTGCCAGAAAAAATTAGAAGTTACAGAGTAGTTGGAAAGACGGTCCACAGCACTGAGAAAAGAAGTAAACAATTTGGACTCTTCCTTGCTCTCAAGACCTAGGGAGAAAGGAAGCAGACTCTGGAATCAAGGTGAGCACCTAGGAATGAAAAATCCAGGGAGAAAATGCAGCAGAGCTCACAGACTTTGCTAACTGCAAAAATACCCTGGTATTTTGGCGCCGAGGGACTCCTTCCACACAGCCCAAGTGCAGGTGCCACCATATTGCCACAGGGCTTAATCAGGTATCTTTTGGGAAGGGACTCAGAACAACTGAAAACCAACTTCACTTCAGGGGCTACCAGTGTTACCCTCCAATGGTGACTGGGTGAGAAACAGTCACAAGAGACAGCTGCAGACAGGAAGAGAGCTAGGAAAAGTGTGTTTGAAAAGTTTGAAGTCAGGCAGGTAAGGACATGGGCAACATCCCCATGATGAGTAGCTGGGCCCTGGTTGACTTGCACTCAGAAACAGCTGGGTCTGAAAGGCCCTGTCAGCATTGAGTACTTGAAAACTTGTTCTGCCACCTACATCTAGCATAGACTTGAGGTGTGACTGCCTTCTGTATCCACCAACGTGAGCAAGGATGCATTAAGGCATAGACATTGCCATAGCCAGGGGTTAACAGAGAAGCCCCTGAAATAGGGGCACACTCACAAAACCGGGGGCATATATTCATGGAAAACATCAAGACTTGCTGGACTCCAAAACTGCAGGTATTAGAAGGAAACTAATCATTCAAAAATACAAGAGGAAAAAAAGATCTATTTTGGAGAAAGACCCACGTACTTCTGAGAATGTATATTCTGTTGTTGGGAAGAACACTATAAATATCTATTAACTCCATTGTGATAGTCTCACACTGGTCACTTTTGCTGCCTATACTTTCATTATTTTAATTTCCTGGATTTCAATTTGTAACTTTTTCATGGATTCTTTGCTAAACTGGTCATCAATGTTTTATATTGTTTTGTTTAGCTCAGCTAGCTTTTTATTCACCTCTTTTGTCTTCTCTGATTTTTTAGTTTATTATCTCTATTATCTGAGTATAGACACTGAGTATAGTTATGCTTCTGCAACTAGGTCACTAAATGAATTGACCTCTAAATGAGGAATTGCATATACTATATACATAACAATATTCAGAACAAAGAAATAGTCAAAGGAAACTCCAACTTGATAACTTTGATTTTATTTATATAACTCTTACATGTAATACTATCAGGTATGACAGAACATAAAACTATAGCACTGTACAATACAATTAGCATAAATTACAGTACTGTATAAACAAGATATATGTTACAAAAAAAAAGCTTTTTAAGCAAGATGTACAGGATGGTTAAAAAAAAGAGAAAGATCATAGGTTCAGTTGGCAGGTTGTTAAGTCTCAACAGTGTACCTGGGTCATAAGTCTGAGCAGTCATTAAACAGGGAATATCTGTAATTATATTTTCTGTGAGCCCAAGCACCTCACTAATTTTTTTTTTAATCTCCCGTTTTTCTTTCAAATAACTTGGCTGTATGACTTTTGCTTTCCTCCCTTTAAATGCCCCAAGGGTTGATTTTGAGGGAATTGGGAGGTTTTTTTTTTTTAAAGAGAAAATGGACACAGAAAAGAGAAACAAAAAGCAAAAGAGACAAACAAACAACAACAACAAATCTATCTGATACGATAACATTATAGGTTTACAAAATGAGATGATTGAAATTTGACAGTAGTTGTAATACTGCATATCGTTACCTCAAAGGGGTTGTACAGATTAACAGATATAGACATGTAAAATTGGTGTAATCATGAGTATTAACTGTTCTTTTTCAATAGCTAATGCATTTAGTAACATAGTCATTTTAACTGTCCTATGTATACCTATTTATAAATTTGTCTTTTTCCTTTTCCCTTCCTTCCACCTTTCCCCTTGGAATACCTCTTGTTGTCATTAAAATAACTGCGCCTATCATCAGGCCTAATATAATCAAACAAAATAGTTCAGAATAAAACCAATAAAAAATAAAACAATGGTCACAGAAAAGAAAAACAAAAAGTTAAAGGGACCAACAAACAACAACATATCCGATACTATAACATTATAGGTTTACAAAATGAGATGAATGGAATTTGACAGTGGTTGTAACAACGTATATCATTACTTTCAAAGGCGTTGCTCAGATTGACAGATACAGACATGTAAAATTGATCTAATCATATGAGTATCAACTGTTCTCTCTCAATAGTTAATGCATTTAGTAGTATAGTCATTTTAACCATCTTATGTATACCCTCGTGTAAATCTATGTCTTTTTCCTTTTCCCTTCCTTCCTTCCTCCTTTCCCCTTGTAATACCTCTTGTTATCTTCAAAATAACTGCCCATACCATCGGGCCTAATATAATCAAACAAAATAGTACAGAATAAAACCAATAACAAATAAAACAATGGAAGCAATACATAGTAATACAACGTTGATTTCTATAATGCCTCATATTACTTTCTAAGCAGTTGCTTATATCATCTGTTATAATACAATCAAACAAACCAAAATAAGTTGAAATCACTCAAAACAGAACAACAAAAGCAATACAGGGTTTCAAAACAAGGTGATCAAATATCAATAAAGGTTACCCTAATACATTTTGTTATCTTTAAAATAGCTGTCTATGTCATCATATATAATAAAATTAGGCAGGTCGAGGTAGAATAAGATTAATCTAAACAGCTCACTGAAAACAATACTGGACTCAAATCCTGATGATGGATTATGAAATTGTCTGCCCCGCTCAGTGATATCCCTCTGCCACTGTTTCTGGAGCTGTGGTCTTTTTTTATCTCTCTCTAAAATGTCCTTCAGTATTCTTTGTAGGATTGGCTTGGTGGTCATAAATTCCTTTGTCGTGGAAGTATCTTGTTTCTCTGTTAATTTTGAAAGAAGTTTTGCAGCGTACATCAATCTAGGCTGGAAGTTGTTTTCTTTCAGGGCTTGAAATACTTCACTCCAAGCTTTTCTTGACCTGTTGGTTTGTGTTGAGAAGTCTGTTGTGATTCCGATGGGTTTTCCTTTGTAGGTGATCTGTTTTTTATCTCTAACAGGTTTTAATATTTTGTTTTTGTGTTGAATTTCTGGGATCTTGATTATTATATGTCTGGTGTAAGTATTATTTTGGTTATGTTTAGCTGGAGTTCTATATGCTTCGCTTATCTGAAAGTCACTTCCTGTTGCCATGCTTGGAAAGTTTCATGAAATTATTTCTGTAAATAGGCTTCTAATTTGATTTGTATTGACCCCTGCTTTTTCACTCACACCTTTTATTCTTAAAATATATTTCTTTGGGTTGTCTTACAGCCATTGTATTGTTACTTCCAGGTTTCTTGTTATTTTTAAGAGATCTTTCCTTTCTCGATCACAAGCTTCAAACCTGTCTTCAAGGTTTGAAAGTCTATCTTTAGTTTCCTTCAGGTGGTTCTCCCAACTTTCATTGGAGTTTTTGATTTCCTGGTAGTCTCTTTGAATCTGTTTCATGTATTCTAAATCTTTTTTGTATTGTTCATTCCAGGTTTCCCTCATTTTCCTATGCTCCATTTTTTCATGTATGTCTCCTTTAGAGATGCCTAACAATTCTTTAATTATGTTTTTCACTTCTTCTTTTAGTTGAGTTAGTATTTCTGCTCTAATTTCTTTTATAGCTTCATGAAGTTGTTTCTTTACTTCAGTTGTCATCACCTCAGACACTTTAGTTGTGGGACTCCTGACCTCTTCTGCGTTTGCTTCTCCTGGATTTGTTCTGCTTGGATTGGAGGCCAGAGACTGCCTTTTGCTTCTTTGTCTTGGCATTTTCCTGGGCAAGTGTGTACCAGGGATCTTGTAATTTCTCTGGAGTGAGCCAGTGCTGACTGTGGATATCTGATGGTTACCACTGGGCGTGCTGTTACAGCTCTGTCCGCTGCTTTTCCCCAGCCCATCTCAGCTTCCCAGATATCTGGCACAGTGTGCGGGGGTGGGGCCACTGCCTGGGAACACGGACCTATTGTCCGTGAAACTTCCACTATCACCCCTAGGGCGCGCATGGAGCCCTGGTCTCCAGACCATCTGGTCACCTCGCAGGACCCTCCAGGGCTCGGTCAGAGCAATTTCTGCGGGACTGTGCCCAATTAGGAGCCTTTCCAGTCCCAAGATGGCTGCCAGTCCCTCTCTCTCCCTTGGCAGTTGGGGTTTGCTGCACTCACTAGCCAGTTTTAGTCCACTGCCACTTTCCTCCGATGGTGCCCCTCTGGGCAGAGGCCTCCAGGCTTGCTGCCACCACCACTGTCACCACAGCCGCCGCCAACGCAGTGGCTGCAGCACTTTAATTGTGCATCCCCAGGTTCCAGTAACTCCTATCACAAAGTGGGTCCGGCTCCAGGCAGAAGCACTGCCAGACACTGCCTTTGTTTGATTGCTTCTTTTTACTCTTTCTGTGGGCTTCAATCGTTTTAGATTCTTCCTGGGTCCAAAGGACCAACCTCCCTCTTTTTTGTCTTCCCCATGTTGTTATATTCCAGCATTTGGATGGTATCTTTCAGGGAGGCCGCTTACCCTGCTGTTTACCATTCTGCCATCTTGTCCCACACACCAGGAATTGGGAGTTTTGAGGGCACTTTGTTGTCTTCTCATGTTTCTATTGTTTTTGCTAGTTTTATGCTTAACTATCTGTTCTTTATTGTGGAAAGACTTTGTTGCTAGTACAGAGATCTCTTTAGTTAGTCTGTTTGTCAGTGATGTATTTAGGGCATGGCTAACTATAGTCTTTTGCCTTCATCCCAAGATCTGATTACCTCTGTTAATACAGGAGAGGGGTATGTTGTGTAATTGACCTACCACCCAGTTCTTTGTGAATGTCCAGCACTATTTTTAATTTCACAAAAGTAACCTGGGTATTGGCAAAGAGAAAATATCTATTAATGCCAACAATTGTACAACCCTGGCAATGTCAAGTATTTCAGAACAGTAATATGGTCCAAGACAAACTGGATACTGACCAGTAATGACCAGTAATGTACTGCCCTTAAGTCTAGAAATCTACAGTTACAGTATTGTCATGGTTATGTTTCTCATTGGTGAGGCAAAATACCTGACACTTACAAGTTAAAGGAGGAAAGGTTTATTTAGCTCACAGTTTGTAGAGGTTTCAGTCCAGACATGGCTGACTCCCAGGCAGGGTGGCATGGCAGACGGGCATTGCAGAGAAAAAATAGTCCAGGCAAGGCAGGCAGAAGGCAGCAAAAAATAGCTTCTTTCTGTTTCTTTATATTCCATCCAAGATACCCACCTTTTGAGTGGTGTCACCCCCACCCAGGATGGGGCACCCTTAATCCCAGCATCACACACATCCTAATTCAACCACTTTTGAAACTCCTCACCTATGGACACATGAGGCTTTGGGGGGACACAGAGACATAAGCCACAACAAGTGCTATCTCAACCCTAAGACAAACAAATTTTGACACTCAGCAAATATCTACTAAATGTGATAACTATACCTCCACTCATGATAAAAAAGAATTCAACAATAGTAACACAGAGTTAACCAACTCTCCAAATATTATTAAGCTCAATGGTTATTCTGTTAAAGATACAGGGGTTTGGGAATGGGAGAATGCAAAAAGAAAAATTTGAAAAATTAAACAATGAGAGAGGAGAAAGAGAAAACTGAGATAAAGTATCCTATTATAGAATGGGAGGATATTTATAAAATTGAATACAGGTAACAGAAAAATAGTCAATGAGAAATAGAAGTTTAAAGAAAAAAGGGGGAAAAAGAAAATAATGGAGATTAAAAAATTGAAAAAATTCAAAGGAAAGACAAGGAAAAGAGAAAAAAAGGAGTATGAAAAATAAGAAATGCATGAAAAAAAGAAAAATGGAAAATGAACCCAAAAACAGAAAAAAATTTTTTCCTCTTGTATTTTTGAATGAGTAATTTCCTTCTAAGACCTGCAGTTTTGGAGTCCAGCAAGTCTCGATGTTTTAAGTATTTGCAAAAGAATCTAATTTTGCCATACATATTATCACATCATAGTGCATTAAAACTAGAAATCAGTGGCAAAAGAAACCACAGAAATTAGGCCAACACATGAACATTAGTACTCTCTTGAATAATCAATGGTCACAGAAGAAATTATACAGTTCCTAGAAACAAACAATAATGTCAGTGTAACATACCAAATCAAATGGCACACAATCAAATGAATCCTAAGAGTGAGTTTAAAGCTGTGTATGCCCCCATCAGAAAAACAGAGTAAGTGCAAAAAAACAACCTAATGATGTACCTCAGAGTCTGAGAAAGACAAGAACAATGCAAATCCAAAGCTACTATAAGGAACGAAATCATAAAGACTACAGAACAAAAATTAATAAAATTGAGACCAAAAAAAAAATACACACACGCGTACATACACACACACACACACACACACACACACAAAATCAATGAATACAAGACCTGGTTCTTTGAAAGAATAAACAAAATAAGCCCCTAACCAATCTTACCCAAAAAAAAAAACAAAAGGAATCCACCAAAACTCAAAAGATTAGTAGTAAGTACTTTTTAAATAAAGAATTCACAGTAAAAATGGATATACGTGAACTCTGGCAGATAAAATGGGTAAAACTCTTCAAGATATAGGTATAGGGAAGGACTTTCTGAACAGAATCCCAATTGCAAAAGAAATACCAAGAATCAACAAATAGGATCACATCAAAAAAGAGATAACCTACAGAATGGAAAAAAAAATTTTTTTGCCAGCTATTCTTTGGACAAAGGACTAACATCAAGAATATATAAAGAACTCAAAAAATTACACCCCAAAATAAAAACTGAACAACTGAAATGAAGAGACACTTCTCAGAAAAAGAAGTACAAATGGCCAATAAATACATGGAAAAAATGTTTAACATTGCTGGCATTAAGGAAATGCAAGTTAAAACAACACTGAGATTCCACCTTACTCCAGAAAGAATGATCATTATCAAGAAATCAAATAATAACAAATGTTGGAAAGGGTGTGGGGAAAAAGGAACCTTTCTACATTGTTGGTGGGAATGAAAACTAGTACTATTATTATGGAAATCAATATGGAGATTCCTCAAGAAAATAAAACTAGAAATTCCATTTGACCCTGCTACTCTGTTTCTGGGTACCTCCCCACAAAAGAGTTACAGCCATCACAGTACAGTGATGCATGCACACCCATGTTTATAGCAGCACAGTTTATAGTAGCTAAATCTTGGAAGCATTGATATGTCCACCAAAAGATGAACAGATTTTTAAAAAAATATCGTACAGTAGCACCTTAGTTTACAAAGACTTTTGTTTGCAAACAATTTGGTTCACAGACAAAAGCATTTGGCAAGGTTTTGTTCTTGTTTACAAACTTTACATCAAGTGACAAAAACAACTGTGGCCATCTTTCCAGGACAAACACAATGTGGCCATCTTTTCCAAAATCATGGAAAACATTAAGTGTGAACCAAAGTACCAGTGTGTTTACACACAATGGACTACTAAAGCAAGATAAACTGCAGTCAACTGTGGAAAAATAGACTCACCTTGAGATCACAATGCTAAGTGAAATAAACCAAACACACAAGCTTAAATATTGCATGGCTTCTCTTATGCAAAAAACCCAACTTATAAATAACGAGCAAAATAAAAGACAGATAATATTAAGTAGGGAGATAGAGCTTTTTCAAATGGATGGGGGAAACAAAAGATGGAAGGAGGGGAACGGAATGAAAAAAGAATTCAAATGTATTATGTACATGTACCAACTCTGCACAAACAATGCCATCATTATGTACTATAAACAGGTACTAATAAAAAATAAAAATTTGGGGGAAAAATGAGAAATCCAGCTATAATTACTTCATTTTGAAATTTCACAGAAGCACTTGCAGAGTTAAAGTACCTATAAGCCATGAGAGACATATATATATATATATATATATATATATATATATATATATATAACAGGAGAGGCATACATTAAAAAGCACTTGAGGGAAAACAATTTCATTTGGTATACTCAGAAGTGACTGCCTCCTATACATCAGCTTTATCACTTGCAGAATGAAATTAATCAACTGTAAAATCTCCCAATACGGTTTGTAGGCCTTCAAAAAACAACCAAAAAATTTAGCTAAGTTTTTATAAATGAAACTTATTCCAATTTGTGTCTTTTAGGAATACATATGTTCACTTCCCTGAAACTGAGTTGAGAACAACAAGCAAGTCTTATCTATTTGAGGATAATAAATGCATTTTAAATCAATACACTAACAGTATATATCAACTTTGACATCATGCCATTCTTTTCCCTTTTGCCATCAATTTCAATTTCTGCTTGACCATATAAAATAAAAAAGGCAGCAAGAATATTTAAATTCCAAATTCACCAGTTTCCAAGAAGATCAGAAACAAATAAAAAGCGTTACTGTATAAAAATGGTATCTCTAGAAACCCTTTTTCCATGAGCAAGCATCACCACGTTTTCCAAATGGACTAGCAGTTCCAAAATGGAATAGAAATATTTTTAAGTGAGTAGGATCTAAGATATGAAATCACAAATGAAAATGACCTCTAGGAAGGTGAGACTAACCTGAGCAAGATAGAGGATAAAAGGAAAAGATCTAGAAATTCAAGGCATCAAAATTAAGGAACTGGAGCCAGACGTGGTAGTCATGAATGTAATCTCAGTCTAAGGGAGGCCAAGGAAGGACGATCCCAATTTCGACTGGGGCTTGGCAACATAGTGAGACCTTGTCTCAAAATTCAAAAAAAAGGTCTGCAGAAGAAGCTCAGTATAAACTTTCTGGGTTCAAACCCTGGTACTACAAACAAACAAACAAAGAAGCAGTCAATCATGGAGAATTAGACTAAATGTATCTTAAATTACTTACAATGCTGAAAGGCCACAAGGTTTTTTCTTTCATTTATTTTTAATGGTCACCAATGGATGGTACCACTTAAAGAGATTTCTTAATAAAAGTCTTGATTACACATCTCATGTGCCACTTGTAATATAACAGCTAGCTCTGCACAAGACACGTTAATTTTCCCTTCAGACTCCACCAGACGCCTCTTTGCATTTTGCCCCAGAAGGGCCTTGAGACAAGGCTTGACAAACATGGTAGCAATAGGATCCCATGGAAAAATGCTTCCCCCTTTATTCTGGATGCTTCTGGAGAGCTCTGAGACATAGTTCACAAGGCTACTCAGAAAGCTCTGTAGAATCAAGCAACTGGTTGCTTGTAACAGTGGCCAATTTGACAATGCTTATGATGGCTGGCCCATGGTCTGTATTTCACTCATTTTGCCCCTTCTCCACCTGCTTCCAGGGATCACATTTTCAAATAAACTCCAGTCACATCAATCTTTGCTTTTCAGAAAAAAAAGCCCTGCTTTTGCCTTTAGAGAAATTCATACTATCACAGAGTCTATCTAGAAAAAGGAAATAAAATACAAAAGAGGAGTAAATGCCTTTATACTTAGCCACAGATGTCAAAGGATTCTTAATCACAAGAAACATTTGGTGTCCAAACATTCTGTCCTCCATTCAAATGAAAGATACTGCTGAATATCATCTATATACCAGGCACTAAGTACATACGTTGAGTCCAGAAAAAGAGATACTGTAAACGAGATAGTCCCTCTCCTCAAAAAAATGTATAGCCAAGTCAAGGAATAATATCTAAAAGGAAAGTGAAAACAAGGTGAAAGAAAGCCCATATCCTATAGCAGACCAAATGGAGAAGACTGGCCAGTTCACACGTTCCCTGAGGGCCAGAGGTTTGCTACCTACCTTATCCACTGTCTTAGAAACCACGGAATTCTAATCTTTCTAAATCCAGAATATTTAGACTGTCCACATTGAGAGCAACCTAGTCTCCTCTTATTCAGTCTCATTTTTGCTTAATTTTGCTGATCAGAGTACATGTATTTCGCTTGAAATAGAAGTTTAAAATCTGATCATCAGAATTAGCAACTAACAGAACAAATCTGCCAAAACTAATCCACTTTTAAAAATAAATCCATTGAATGTACAATGATATTTGTCTGATATAACAGTAGGAAGAAAACAGAGGCAATAAGAAAAGTGAAAGCAATGTCTGAACTGAATATCCAGCTGATAACCCAGGGGAAGATGAAAATATGTGTAACCTCAAAATATGCAGTAAGACTACTTTATTCTACTTTATATGAAATTAACATGCTGTACAGGCCTTAAAGGATGTATGTTTCCATATTAATTTTCCTCATTTTTTGTGGGAGAAAAACTTAAACAAAGAAGGTGGTAGCTGGCAGCACTTTTGTCCGGAGCTGGACCCACTATGCAAGAAGCTGCTGGAAACTGGGGATGCATGATCAAGGTGATGGGGCAGCGGCGACCCTGGAGGCCTCTGCCAAGAGAGGCAGCATTGGAAGAGTGCAGCAGTGGACGGGGGGCAGACCTGGAAGACTGAACTGGCTGATGGTGAATGCAGAGGACTCCGTCCTCCCGCGGGAAGAGAGCAATTGGCCAGGAACAATTTTGGAGTCGGGCTGCATAAGCCGAGAACCAAAACTGCTCCTTGCTTCCTCCAGCAGCTCCTAGCTAGGCACAGACCCATGGAAATTGCTCAGACTGAGCCCCACCCTGGCGTGCATTCTAGGGGCCATCTCGGAGTGTTCCTGTGAGTAGTTAGCTTGATCTGAAGGCAGCGGCTCCACACATGCTCCAGGGGCAGTAGTGGAGGATCCTGCTTGTCACCAGCCCAGGTTTGCAGGCCACAGCCAGCCCCACCCCACACGCACTCCACCAGCCATGAGGGAGCTAACACACGCTGGGAAAAGCAGCAGACAGCCCTGCACCAGCACACCCAATGGTCACCATCAGATATCCATCATCAGCACTGGCTAGAAGAACCAAACAGTCTCACTTCAGAGAAATTGTAGCCAATGTGGGGAGTTCCTGGGACCCCAGTACCCATTTGTCCGAAAGAACCCAGGAATATGTCAAGATGAAGAAGCAAAAGGCCAATCCAAGCAGAGCAAGTCCAGGAGATGCAAACGCAGAAGAGATCACGAGACGCACACCTGAAGTTTCTGAGGTGATGACAACTGAAGTATAGAAACAACTTCGTGAGGCTATAAAAGAAATTAGAAATACTAACTAAGATAAAAGAAGAAATGAAGCTGGGAGTTTGGCTCAGTGACTTAAGCACCTGTCTGACAGGTGTGAGGTTGTGAGTTCAATCCCCGGTGCCGAAAAAAAAAAAAAAAGAAGAAATGAAAAACACAATAAAAGAACTGCTAGGCATCCCTAAAGAAGACATAGATGAAAAAATGGAGCATAGGAAAATGAGGGAAACCTTGAATGAACAATTCAAAAAAGATTGACAATACATGAAACATATTCAAAGAGATAACCAAGAAATTAAAAACTCCATTGAAAGCTGGCAAAACCACTTGAAAGAAACTGAAGATAGACTTTCAGACCTTGAGGACAGGTTTGTAGCTTGTGATCACAAAAGGAAAGCTCTCTTAAAAATAACAAGGAACCTGGAAGGAACAATTCAACGGCTGCAAGACAACCCAAAGAAACATAACTTAAGAATAAAAGGTGAAAAAGCAAGGGTCAATACAAATGACATTAAAACTCTATTTACAGAAATAAAATCAGAAAACTTCCCAAGCATGAGAAAAGGAAGTGACTTCAGATACGTGAAGCATACAGAACTCCAGCTAGCCATAACCAAAATAAATCTACACCCAGATATATAATAATCAGATCCCAGAAATTCAACACAAAAAGAGAATATTAAAAGCTGTTAGAGAAAAGAAACAGATCACCTATAAAGGAAAACCCATCAGAATCACAACAGACTTTTCAGCACAAACCATCAGGTCAAGAAGAGCTTCGAGTGAAGTATTTCAAGTCCTGAAAGAAAACAACTTGCAACCCAGATTGATGTACCCTGCAAAACTTCTTTCAAAATTAACAGAGAAATGAGATACTTCCATGACTGAAGGAATTTATGACCACCAAGCCAACCCTACAAAGAATACTGAAGGACATTCTAGAGAGAGATAAAAAAGACCACAGCTCCAGAAACAGTGGCAGAGGAATATCACCAAGTGGGGCAGACCATTGAATAGAGAGGAAAAGTAGGCAGTCAATGGCAGGAAAATAGCATGCCGGAGACAAGGCAGTGCATGTTGGACTTAACCATTTAGGTAGATGGCCTCAATTCACCAATAAAAAGAAACACAGGCAGAGTGGATCAGGAGACAGGATCCACCAATATGCTTTATACAAGAAACACATTAAACTCGAAAGTGAGTTCATAGACTGAAAGTCAAAGGAGAGAGAACAATGCTCTATGTGACAGGGAACCAGAAAGAAGTGGGGGTAGCTTGCCCATTAGCTACATAGTGGACAAGAAAGATACGGCATTTTTATCCAATGGAAGGCTACTCAACAATGAAGAAAGATAACCTCAAGCCTCTTGCAGGTAAATGGATACAACTTAAGATCATGCTTATGGATGAAATGATCCAGAGTCACACAGGTGAACATCATGTTATCTCCCTAGTATAAAAAAACTAAAGGAGTTAGTAGGATTCAAAATACACAATACATACTGTAAAAATGAAAGGGGAGGAATGTCTAAAAAGGGAAGGCAGTGGTCAATGTTAATCTATTATCGTGATTTGAGTCCTGTATTGTTTTCATCGTTCTGTTTAGTTTGGTTTTATTCTATTTCGGTATGTCTAATTTTATTATATTTGATGGCATGGACAGCTATTTCAAACAAAACAAAATACATTATGGTAGCCATTATTGATATCAAGTCACCTTGTTTTGAAGCCCTGTATTGCTTTCATTGTTTTGTTTTGGGTGATTTTATTCTATTTTGATTGTTTGATTGTATTATGACTGATGATATAGGAAACTGCTTAGAAGATAACAAGAGGTATTACGGTAACCAGTGCTGTTTTACTATTGTTTTGAAGTTCTGTATTTCTTCCATTGTTTTGTTTTTATTGGTTTTATTCTGTGCTATTGTGTTTGATTATATTATGCCTGACGATATGGGCAGTCATTTTGAAGATAACAAGAGGTATTATAAGGGGAAAGGAGGAAAGAAGTAAGGGAAAAGGAAAAAGACACAAACTTGTATATATGTATACATAAGATAGTTAAAATGACTATACTACTAAATGCATTAGCTATAGAAAAAGAACAGTTAATACTCATACGATTAGATCAATTTTACATGTCTATATCTGTTAATCTAAACAACCCCTTTGAAGGTAACAACATGCAATATTACAACTATTGTCAAGTTTCTATCATCTCATTTTGTAAACCTATAATGTTATTGTATTGGATTTGTTGTTGTTGGTTATCTCTTTTGCTTTTTGTTTTTCTTTTGTCTTTTTTTCTCTTAAAACAATTTTTAAAAAATACTAGCAATATGACCTAATTATATTAGATCAAATCACCTCTGATAAGCAATAAACTAAATGAGTACAAGCACCCACTTACTGAAAGATTCAATTAAACAGTAACTGACACATTGAAATTTCTCACTATCCTTACCTCCTTCAGAAGTTCAGCACTCTGCTCTAAAAGCTGAATTAAAGAGGAGCATTCCCCGGTTATCTTTAAGCTGACTTCACAGACACACAACAGCTGAAGTGTCAGCTGGATAAGCTGAATTTTCCAGAAAACAGGATGATGCAAAAGGCGTAAGTATACTTCCTTGATAAACAGCATTGCTTCTGTTGTCTGTATCATATCTTTCATCTGTTTAATAAAGCCATTATATAATATTAAAGTAATATACAAATGACAGGATAATTTAAAGCTATATAAGATGTTTTTAACAAAATAATTTTCTCTAATCCTGTAAAGAAAGGCTTAAAGGAGATGGAACAAGTTACATAACAATAAAACACATAATTCTGCTTTTTCTTGCTAACCAAAACACAATTTCCTACTATTATTTTACTACTTCTTTTTGTTTATTTTTCTAGCTTCCCTAAATGCAGATGTCTTACAACAAATTATATGATAGTGGAAATGGAAGTGAGGGAATATATTGAGGAAAATTAATTAAGAACTGGTTGTAATTTTGCTTCCTGCAGTTCCAACAGAGATACCTGGAAGTAAAGGTCAAGATTTTATTCTAATCAACAGGCAAACCCTCATCTGCAACATGTTTGCTCGAGCAGCCCGAGCTGAAACATCAAACAGCATCATTCTTAGAAGATGTAATAAAAGACCATATTTGAATGATAGAGTATCTTCTCAACAGGCTAATGTATTATATACGAAAGACTTGGGTGCTCTTAAAAATCCAGTTTGATTCAAACCCAGCTGTTCTGATCAAAATTGCAGCGTTGGTATTAAGGGTATGGTCCTGCTCACAGACACACTTGCATTTCCTAGAGATTACAAACAATAAACCATCTGCTTCAATCAAGATCCTTGTGTCTGTTAAATTCATCAAGAGGAAAGCCTACAGTTGACCAGCTGTATCTTTTAACAGTGGTTACCACCAAAATAACACAAAATTGCTCTAAGTTATATGCAGAGAGAGAAATTAGTTTCTAGTAAATGAGGAGGGGGTATTAAAAGATCAAGGGCAAGAGAGTAGCAGAAAAGGTTATTATTTTAAAATGTGAGCTGTTCAGTAGCTAAATTATTTTGCTTTTTGCAAACCATAGAAAAACCTAAAGGTCTTCAAAAGAGAGTCTCAGCAAGTTAGCAGTAAAGGCTCTCTACTGTTTAACACTATCAAATGTTTCTTTAAAGTGTTTTGAAGTAATGTTCTATCTTTATGTAGACACAGCTCATGTGCAATGTATAATGTAAAATGACAAGTCACAACTAAAATGAAGAAAACAATTTCACAAATATAAAATGGAAAAGTAATTAGTGTTAAAAGAAAAATAAATAGGATTTCCACTGACCATGCAGTGATCATAAAGCAATAGGATGGTATGACTATTTCTTTAAAAAAAATTTTTTTTAACTAAAATGTGATTCTGTCCAAGTACTTAATATAGATCAGACTATCTCTACAGCACTCAGCTCTGTATTCAACTCAAAGAATAACATTTTGAACACAAGCAAAGTAGATAATTTCTAGCAAAGGACATGGACCAGTCTGAAAATTATGGCTTATGGAGGACAGAAACTGGTGAAGGAAAAATGGAAAAAGATAGGGAAATGGTAGAGAGAAAAACAAAACAAAGTAGGATTCTGACAGGTTTTTTTAAAGTTTATTTTGTTTTGTTAAGGGAAAAATATCCACTAATGGGTAATTTTTTAAATGAAGGTCAATAGAAGCACTTGGTAAAAACGGGTTGCCTTGCAAAATAAATTTACTTGCTACCAAAACATCCAACTAGTTATAGAATGTCATCTATCGCAGAGTATATACAAAATATTTGTAATAAGTGGGGAACTGAATTAAACTGCCTCTCAGCTCCCTTCTGACTCTAAGTTTATTTTAATAAAAGCTGATATATTACAGTGACTAAATGTATTTATGTCACTAGTTTCACTAGATCCAGATGGTTTTTTCTCGTATGTCTCAGTTATATTACCACAAAAACTCCCAGAAATGTTCCAGAGTTCATTTCTACTAGTATTTAAGTTTTTCATGCAGAAGAGGGCAAATATTTACCAATGAACACAGAACAAGGTAATATGGGCATGGACTAAACAAACATTCAAGATTTTCTGCCTATACATTGTTTTATTGCTCACACAAAACAAAAGCTTTGGAAAAGCCACAGGAGAATTCATTTTAATTAACTTTTCTTTGCCTTGATTACAGGAAAGCCTATTTATGAGTCACAAAGGAAAGATTCACTCTAGTCACTCCTTGCTAACACAAACTTAAAACAGGTCATCTGTGACTTAAGTGATCACTTTGAAATATATTCACAGATTCCCTCCATCAGCAGAGCAGTATGATGCTCAGATTCCAGGCAAATAGCTAGCTCAATAATGCGATGGAATACCTGATAAATGTGTCACTACACTAAAATCACAACACTGTGGCATCTCAAATTTTTTTAATCTGCATTTGCAGACATTAGCTCAAGTTTGTCTCTCCCCTGAACTCCCTTGGCATTTTATCTATACCCCCTGTTAACCACCTTTCATCCATCTACTTTCAGTTATGATTTTATATACTTTTTCAACTTGTTCATTACACTGTGGGTTTCTCAAGAGTAGGATCCATCAGGACCATCATCTGTGTGATAAAGGGACAGGTAGAAACACTAATCTAGCCCTCATCTTACTAAGCTTAGCATCCTCAGAGCTGTATCTGCCTAGAAAATTTTTTCATAGAAGTATTTTTAACTTACATGTTTCCCAATATCTAGCCCAAGGAAAAGCATAATTCAAAAGCTGAATAATAATTCTTTCTTAAATAAAAAGGAGTTTTCATTTCCACTAATCCCAACATGGACTGAGTTGGTTTCTATTTCTGTGAAGTTAGTTAACATAGTATACATTAATGTTAAGTCTAGATTTAGTTCCTCTATCTTCTCCAAAATATTGCAAGTATTTCTAGCACCAGGTTTGTCTGAGTTTGCCAAATCACCTAGAATCTAGAACTACTTTATGTTTAACAACAATAATCAACACTTACTGGTGCTGACACACTAGGGAAGGAAGATGAAAGGCCTTACCTGCAAACATGGAATCATGTCGCAACACAGCTGAAGTATCTGTTGTTCCAAAACTGATGGTTGTGCTTGGTCACAGAGAACCCGGGGCTGAAGCAGGACTTTCAGCAGGGGTACTCGAAGATGAGCATACTCTTGTAATTGAGAGGGTTCACAATAAAGATACCACAGAAATGGTGCCATTATTTGGATACATGAAACTTCTGACCTGCAAGTTATGTGATGCTTTAGCCAGTTACCAAGTCAAATACCCTATCAAACAGATAAGTGAGAAATACCAAATTTTGGTTCATTACATATCATAAATTACTATACTATCAGGTGTAACAACTTTTAATTCTGCTATTCCACCATCCCCTAACTAGATTTATACCAAACAATTCTCTGTGCACTGGGGGAAATGACTCCATATTGGTAGATCACAAGTCAAATGCACAAAACTAGGAGAGTCTCTTTTTGCACAGTAGAATAGCAGCTACACCTTCAGTCACTGGTGAACATCAGAACAAAGAATGTTTTTAGAGTTACAGATGTCAGGATCTACTCTCCAGGAGTATGATACTGGCATGAATTTTTGGAAAAACTCTAAAGGTAAAAATATATGTATAACCAACTCATAAAATCATTCTAACATAATTATGATGGCAGTTAACATTTATAGTACTCGCCACTAGTCATGACCTTACTTTCCACAGTTGCAATTACCCTCATGACATAAAAATATTAAGTGGGAAATTCCAGAAGTAATCCATAAGTTGCAAATTATACACCTAAGTAGCATGATGAAATTTCACACTGTTCTAGTCTGTTCCTCTCAAGATGTCTAGCATATCTGTGATACACATATTAATCATTTAGCAGCCACTTCAGTTATCACATAAAACTCTCAAACAATTACAATGCTTGTGTCCATATAACCCTTATTTTACTTAATAATGACACCAAAATACAAGAATAATGATGCTGGCAATTAATACATGCTACAGAAAACCTGTAAATGTTTCCCATAAGTGGACGGATGATAGTTCTCATTAAAACAAAAAAAAAAAAACTGTATGATGAGATTGTTAAGATCTGTGGTAAATCACATTTAATTTTCCCTTTATATTAAAGGCCAGTGTCTCATTATGTTGCCCAGGTGTCCCTGAACACCTGGGCTCACATGACCCTTCTACCTGAGCTTCCCAGGTGGCTGAGACTGCAGGTATGTGCCACTGCATCAAGCTCAATTGCTGCAAATCACTTACTGTGCACTACTCTAGAAATTAAGCTTAAGCACAGGTATGTACACTGCTATGATCTGTTCCCCACAAGCATTCGTGTGCTGAGAGCTTGGTTCTCAGCTCTGTGATGTAGAGCCTTCAAAAGGTGGAGGCTAGTGGGAGACCCTTGGGTCATTGCAGGCACTTCCCACAGAAGAGACTGAGGTATTTCTCATGGGAACCCTGAGTTCATTCTATCAAAAGCAAATAGTTTTCGAGCCTAACCCCTGAAACTCTCTCTCTGGCTCACTGCTTAGCAACATGATCTTTCCCTTCTCATCTACTTGTACCACCATGACACCATCCACCAAGCAGCCTTCTCCAGAGCCAAGCAGAACCAGTGCCATGCCCTTGAATCTTCAGAACTATGAACTAAATAAGCCCCTTTTCTTTTTAACGTTACCCAGCCTAACATAACTGGTAAAGTAACGAAAAACTAATACATGTGTACAGAAAAAATATATAAACTAATACATATATATAGGCGTCAGTATTATCTGTGCTTTTAAGCACCCACTGGGGGTCTTCAAACGTTATCTCTCCATGGAAAAAGGAGGGGCTACTGTACTAGCTAACTTGTTAAGCATTACAATGTGCAAATTACTGAACTTTAAGTCTGTAAATTAATTTGATCTATATCACAACCCCATGAATAAAAACTATTATTATCCCATAGCAGATACTGAAACAGAGGAAGAAGCAGGTGAAGTAATTGCTAAGGCCCTCTTCAGATGCATTTTCCACTCAAAGGAGCAAGACTCGACATATCTATCTTTTTTATATATCTTTCACAACAATTTAGATTATATTCTAATAACTTCCAGTCTAAAGCCAATAACATGTCAGAATGATCTTCAAAAATAAAAATCTGATCATGCCATTAACCAGTTTAAAATAATTTGGTCCTAGACCAAATATTTAGCTCAACTCACAAACCCTCTGATAATTTAGCCTCTGCTTGTATTTCCAGCCTCATTTCTTGCACTTCTGCACCCTCCATTGAACTCATCAAACATTCAAGGCTTTAATCAAGTCATCTAAACTTAGCATTACTGTTCCTTCTCTCTGTAGTATACTTCCCCTCCTGTTCCTCTGCTCATTACCTGCCTGATTTCTATCATTCTTTAGTACTCTGTTTTACAATGGCAGCTTGACATTCTTTTCTGACAAGCAGGCTTGCCCAGGTCCCTGTTATGTGCTTCCACTGCACATTGTGCCATTACATATTTAATATCCATAAGCCAAAGAGAGCTTCTGTGTACTGCATATAACCAATAACAACATACTTTAGGCTTCAAAAGAAATGTGCAATCAATTAATTAAATCAGTTACACTGAATTACAGAATAATTTTACAACTAGCGGCATCGATTGAATGCAACAATTTTCATATTCTCATATTTATAATATTTAAAGTCAAAATGGATCAAAGATCTAAATATTAAAACAGAAATACTAAATCTACTGGAAGAAAAAGTAGGTAGAAATCTTGAAGACAGGGGTAGGCAGAGTTCATGAGCAAAAACCAAGCTGCATGGGAAATACTTCAAAGAATCAACAACTGCGATCTCATCTTATTAAAAAGTTTTTGCACATCAAAAGAAATCATCAACACAATGAAAAGAAAACCCATGAATTGGAAAAAAAAGTTTTAGCCAACTGTCCCTCAGACAAAGGACTTCTATCTAGAACATATAGAGAATTTTTTAAAAATCAAGCTCCCAAAATTCAAGGACACAATCCAAAAATGGGCGCCTGAAATGAATACACTTCTCAGATGAAGAAATACAAATGACAAACAAATATATGAAAAAATGTCCAACATTATTAGTCATTCAAAAATGCAAATTAACACAACACTGAGATTCCATCTCACTCTAGAAAGAATGGCTATCATCAAGAAATCAATAAATAAAAATGCTGACAGGGCTGTGGGGAAAAAGGAAGCCTTCTCCATTACTGGTGGGAGTATAGACTGGTACAACCACTGTGGAAATCAGTGTGGAGATTCCTCAAAAAAATAGAATTAGAGGTTCCATTTGACACACCTATTCCCCTTCTGGGTATTTTCTAAGAAGAATTAAAGGCAACATATCACAATAACATACATGCACCTATGTTTATAGTAGCACAATTTGTAATAGCTAAATCTTGGAAACAACCCAAAGCCTATTAATGGATAAAAAAGATGTGGTATTTTTATACAATGTAATACTACTCAGCTATAAAGAGATAAATTCGAGGATTTATAGGTAAATGGATGCAACTGGAGACCATTCTCATAAGTGAAATAAACCAGACTCACATGTGTAAACATCATATTGTCTCCCTAGTATAAAAAACTGAAAGAGTAAGTAAGATACAAAAGGTACAATAGATATTGTGAAAGGGAAAGAAACTGCTCAAAAGGAAAGAACAACTGGGATGGGGAAAAAGAGAAAAGGAAGAAAGGGAAAAAGTTATATATGTGATAGCTAAAATAATTGTACTACTCATTCTATTAGTTCATGAAAAGGAACAAATAGTGCTTATACTGTCTGATCAAATTTGTAAGCCTGTATCTGGTAATCCGAGCAACTACTTCAAAGATAACAATATGCAACATAATAACCATTGTTAATTTCCTCTCATCTTGTTATGAAATCCTATATTTTTATTGTTTCATTTTATTCTCTTTAAAAGAAAACTGGAAAAAAAAAAAAAAGAAAAGAAATTAAGGTAAGACATGAAGTTGAACCAGGCATTACCAGTAAGCAGACAATGTAAAGGGGAAAATCAGTTCTGATCTTGAACTAGAGAATAAGAAGTAAAAACTGCCAAAAGAATGGAATGGAATGAAATTACTTTGTGGTAGAAATGGCATTTAAATTATACCTGACAATATAGCTTTATAATACCATACCTTCCATAGCAATGTGATTTCAAAGTATCATTAACATTAATAAAAATTTAGAGCATGCAAGAGGTATTGAGGGTTCACTCTCCAGCAACACACACACACACACACACACACACGCACACCTTAAAAATTACCAAACCAGTAGATGGTATTTTATTCATTCATTTATTCAATTGGCAAAATTTATGACAACCAACCAATCACTCATCTTTGTCCTGAAAAAATACAAAAAAACAAAAATAGATCAATTTTCTGCTCTTACAGAACTCATGGTCTGGAGAAATTTATTATTATTAGCACAAATACACAATCTATAAAAATCAAACAGACTTTTGAGTTAATAATTATTACTGAATCATGTCACATCATACACTGTTTTTTATTATGTCTGTGTTTTTTTTTTTTACATTTTGGCTTGGTTTGGTGTTTTGGTTTTTGAGACAGGGTCTCACCATGTAGTTCAGGCTGACCATGATCTCAGTAGGTAGCCAAGGCTGTCGCATGCCTATAATCCCAATACTCTGGAAGCTGAGGCATGAGGACTGCAACAAGTCCAAGGCGATAGTGAGTTCAAGACCAACTTGAGAAACATACCAAAGAACCTATCTCAAAGAAAACCAAAAAATTAAAACATAAAATGTGAACAACTGGATGTGCATGGATCTACATAGCAGTCATTTATATTTATATTTATATTTATATTTATATTTATATTTATATTTATATTTCACTTACACATAGAAGAAATGACCTAGAATATGATTCAAAAATCTGAGGCTTTACACCCAACTCTACCATGTAACCTTCATCAAGTCACTTAATATTTTTCTTCCCAGCTTCCTCATCTGAAAACTAATGTTACTCCAGGTAACCTCAAACTATCCAAAATGAAAGTCCATAATATCATTGTCAATTTACATAATACTCAGTTCTTTAAAGTTGCAAGTAAAATCTTATCACAGGCCTTCAATAAATTCATTCAGAATTTAACTATAAAAATGTCTCTAAAATCTGGCATGAAGATACACTGAAATCTCAGAACATCTAGGTACTATTAAAAATGCACATAGCTGGACATGGCAGCACACACTGGTAATACTAGCACTCTGGAGGGCTGAGGCAGTAGAATCCCTAGTTCAGGCCCAGCCTGGGCACCTTAGTGACTTAACAAGACACTGTTTCAAAATAAAAAATTTTAAAAGGGCTAGAGATGGATTTAAACTGCAAAGAAAATGAATAAATTCAAAATTTTAAAACATAAATAGTACCTGGTATGGTGGCACACACCGGTAATCCCAGCACTGGAGAGGCTGAGAGAGGAGGATCACTGCGAGTTCAAGGCCAGCCTGTACTACATAGTGAGTTCAAGGCCAGTCTGAACTATATAGTGAGATCCTGACTCAAACAAACAAACAAACAAACAAACAAATGATAACCAGTTTAACCAACAATTCCTAACCCAGAAAAAACTACAATTCAGGTGTTCTTCATAATATTTGCCTCCTTCACATAGTAGCCAATCACCACTCATATTCTTATTAAATTACCAACCTACCTGCATTACTTCTAAACAGTAACTTAAACTAAGTTAACTAATCTAAAATTAAAACTCATGTAACTAACAATCCACTTTAAAATGCACCAAAATTTTCAATTTCATCCTGCAAAGAATAATCTCATTGTGTAAAAGTAGATTTGGGGTGACTGGAATTATTCTTCATAAAATCATTTAGAGAGTCTAAATTATTCTAGATAGCATACTCCAACATCTGAGAATTTAACTGAAATGAATGAGTCAATAGAAATCTATCAATAAATAAACCAAAATCAACAAGTCTTTTTTCCTTATGAATAGCTACATGAATTTCATTAGAATGACGTCTTCCCATTCCCAATATAATACTCCCTTGAGATTTAAATAACCAAACAGTAAATTACCTGATTAACCAAAGTATTGGAAAAGAGATGCATTCTTAAGGACCAAATCAAATTTCCCTACAAGGTCAACATTGAACCTAACCACTGAATTTGATTTGGTTTTTGTTCAATTCCATTTGCAACCAGAGTCATGGAAATAATTAAAGTCATAAACCAAGTTACCACTATACATTGGATTAACATAGTTGTGGGTATGGCTGAAAAAGAGAAGATCCACCCCGGGTGTGAGGGGCATCAACCAACAGGCTTGTTGCCTGAATGGGATGGACAGGAGCATGAAGAAAGAAGGTTCACTTCTGTTTCCTCAAAGGAGCTGCTGTCTTCTCCTGCACCTTGGATGTCATCTGCTGGCTTCTAGCACAGACTCCAGCCTTCCAGTGCAGAACCTTCAGCCTCTCATCACAGACTCTTCTGCCCCCTGATACCAACTCACATGGGACACTACAGGGAGATCCAGGACCTCAACCATTGATAGGATCCTCCAGATCTCCCATGTACAGACAGTCTTTTGCACTCTTCCATACCTGACCCTGCAGGCAGCCACTGTAAGCCTATCTTGTAAATATATATATATATATATATATATCTTACATTGTAGATATATATATATATCTTACATTAAATCTGTTTCTTTGGTGAGCACTAACTGATACAGAGACCTTTTCCTTTTTCTTCTTTTTTTTTTTTTTTGCCTTATTACAGATTTTTAATTTTTTCTCTTTAAGAGAATAAAACCAAAAAAAAAAAACAGAACAAAGCAAATCAAAACAAAACAGTGAAAGCAATACAGGACTTGAAAACAAGATAGTAGAAAATCAACAATGACTGCCATAATGCCCTTTGTTGAGTAGACAAAGTGCAAAAGTAGCCTTCTGTGAACTAGAAAGCAGTTTTCATGATTCATTATATCTGCCAGAACCTTGACCTTGACATTCTCAGCTTCTACATCTATGAAAAATAAATTTTTGTTGCTTATAAACCAGATACTCTGTGGAATTTTATTATACTACTCCAAGCTGCATAAAATGTAAGGTTCCCTGTGTCTCCTTAAAACTCTCTGTTGCAGTACATCTGTCTTAGTTACTGTTCTCAGTGCTGAGACAAAATACCTGACACCCAAAGTTAAGGGAGAAAAGGTTTATTTAGCTCAGTTTGCAGAGGTTTCAGTCCATAAATGGAAGGGTGGCACATAGCAGACAGGCAACACTTCATGGTAGCAGAAGACAGACAAAGCATCGACAGAGGAAAAAGGGGGACAAGCCTCCTTCTGTCCCTTATCTTGTATGTAGTCTCCTGGGATTAGGGTGGTGCCAATCCAAACAGTGCAGAGATCCAGCAATAATCCACCCTTAATCCCAGCACCCTTAACCCCAGCATTGCACTACAAATCAATCACACATTCTAGATTCAGCCATCTACAAAAAAACTCTACAACTGCATGAGGCTTTGGTGGGGGGGATCTAGACACAAATCATAACAACATCTGTTAGGGTTTATACATTGTGTCAACTTGAGAAGTCTAGCAGCTTAATTAAGTAAGCAGTTACCTGGCCATTGTGTCAATTTGAGAAGGCCAAAAGTTTAGCTGAGAGACTCAGCAGGGAGCCAGGGTTCTTACTTTGTAAACATCCTCATCCTGTGCAAAGGAAGGCAAGGATGTTTGTGAATGCTACACCCACCCAGGGGCCGTGGTGTCCTGTGTACTATATAAAGGAGGAGAAGAGGCTTGCTCTTGCTCCTTTTACTCTGGCTGCTTTTTGTTCGGCTGCTGCCTTAAAGTGTTATTCCTGTGCCATGCCACCCTGCCTTGGAGCCAGCTGACTGTGGACTGAAACCTCCAAAAACTGTATGCTAAATAAACCTTTCCTTCCCTATTTTGGGGTGTCAGGTGTTTTGTCTCAGCAACGAGTAAAGAGTAACCAAGACAACATCCTACCTAGAAATTCTATCTAAAATTGAAATTAAGAGCTCAGAAATGGAGATCCGCCTCTGGCTGCCTGCTGCCACCACCAGAAGGCTCCTTCCTGTGGGGCAGCCAGCACGGGCAGAGACAGATCCGCCTCCACCTGCCAGCTGCAGAAAACAGAAGGCCCCTTCCTGCAGGCAGCCAGTGGGAACAGGGACACACAGCCAAGCAAGCCCTGTGCACCCCACCCGCAGGCCACCGTTGGAGGCCCTTGCTTCCTTCAGGCAGCCATCACCCACCAGGAGAATCAGACAAACACACCCCTGTGTGCCAGCCATCATCATGAGAGTCCCAGTGTAGACACACAGGCTATGAGAAGCAGCCCCACCACCACCTTCCCTGGCCCATCAGGGAAGCCCCAGTGTAGTTGCACAGGTCTAGAGAAGCCTGCCCCACAGCCTGCTATCTCCCTGTAAACCCTGGGTCAGAGAAACACAGGTGACTGCCCCATTCCCCTACACCGTGGAGGGGCAGCCAATGTGGGAAGCACCTGAGACTCCACAACCAGCTTGTTGGGGGGAACACAGGAGAATGTCAAAATGAAGGAGAAAAATCTCAGACATCTACCCCAAACAGAACTCGTCTGGCAGATACAGTCATGGAAGAAAACGGAAGTCATACACCTGAAACCTCCATGAGGATAACAACTAAAGAAAAGAAACAACTTCATGAGACTGTAAGAGTAATAAAATCAGAAATAATGTCTGAGATAAGAGAAGAAATGAAAAACATAATGAAAGAATTGCTCAGCATATCTAAAGAAGATACAGATAAAAAAGAGGAGCATAGGAAAATGATGGAAACCTTGAATGAACAACATAGAAAGGAATTACAATGCATGAAACAGATTCAAAAAGATATCCAGGAAATTAAAAAGTAGATCAAAAGCTAGCAAAACCACTTGAAAGAGACTGAAAATAGACTTTCAGACGTTGAAGACAGGACTGCATTTAGCGATCGTGAAAGGAAAGATCTTTCTAAAATAACAAGGAACCAGGAAATAACAATTCAACAGCTACAAGACAATGCAAAGAGAAATAATTTAAGAGTGATAGGTATTAATGAAGAAACAGCAGTTAACACAAATGAAATAAAAAGAAATAATAGCAGAAAAGTTCCCAAACATGGAAAAAAAATCTGGTATACAGATAAGTGAGGCATATAGAACTTCAACTAGCCATAAGCAAAGTAAATCTACACACAGACATATAATAATCAAAATCCCAGAAATTCAGCACGAGAACAGAATATTAAAAGCTGTTAGAGAAAAGAAACAGATCACCTATAAAGGAAAACCAATCAGAATCATGGCAGATTTGTCAACACAAACCATCAAGTCAAGAAGAGTTTGGAGTGAAGTGTTTCAAATCCTGAAGGAAAACAACTTCCAGCCCAGACTGATGTACCCTGCAAAACTATCTTTCAAAATTGATGGAAAAATAAGATACTTCCATGATAAAGAACAACTGAAGGAATTCATGACCACCAAACCAATCCTACAGAGAGTGCTGAAGGATATTCTAGAGAAAAATATAAAGATGACCATGGTTCCAGGAACAGCAGCAGAGGAGGATCACCAAACAGGACAAGCAATTGAATGAAGGGGAAAAGTGGAGGGCCAACAGCAGGAGGATATCATGACAGAGACAAACCAATGTATGCTGGTTTTAACCATTAATGTAGATGACCTCAATTTAGCAATAAAAAGAAATAGGGAGAGTGGATCAAGAAACAAGATCCATCAATATACTGTATACAAGAAACACATTTAACTTGAAAAGAAATTCATAGACTGAAAATCAAAGGGGAGACAACAATTGTTCCATCCAACAGGAGACCAGAAAAAAGCCAGGGTAACTTGCACTTCAACCACAGAATGGATAAGAAAGATATGGTATTTTCATATAATGGAAAGCTACCCAGCTATAAAGTAGGATAATCTCAACGCTCTTGTAGGTAAATGGATGCAACTGGAGGTCATGTTCATGGGTGAAACAGTTTGAACTCATACAGGCGAACACTAGCATAAAAAACAGAAGGAGTCAGTGGGATCCAAAAACACAATAGATATTATAAAAGTGATAGGGGAGGAAACACCTAGGAGGAGAAGGTAGTAACCAATGTTAATTTCTTATTGTCTTGTCTTGAACTCTTCTAATGTTCTCACAATTTTGTTAAGTTTGGTTCTGTTCTGTCTTGTTTTGTTAGATTTATACTGTGATGATATGGGCAGCTATTTTGAACATAATGGGATGCATTATGGTAATCATGGTTGGTTTCCTATTGTCTTGTTTTGGAGTCCTATAATGCTTTCATTCTTTTGTTTAATTGATTTTATTCTGTTTTGTTTTGTTTGATTTTATTATATGTGATGGTGAGAACAGCTATTTTGAAGAAAACAAGACATTATAGTAACCACTGTTCATTTCCTATTATCTGGTTTTGAAGTCTTATAATGCTTTCATTCTTTTGTTTTGATTGGTTTTAGTTTGTTTTCTATTATGTGATTTCATTGTATATTAGAGTATGGACAGCTATTTTGAAGACAGCAAGACACATTATGGTAGCCATTGTTGATTTTCTCTTGTCCTGTTTTGAAGTCCCATAATGCTTTCATTCTTTTGTTTTGGTTGGTTTTACATCATTTTGTTTTGTTGGATTGTACTGTGTGTGAAGGTATGGACAACTATTTCAAAGAAAACAAGAGACATTATGGTAGCCACTGATGATTTCCTGTTGTCTGGTTGTGAAGTCCTGTGTTGCTTGCATTGTTCTGATTTGCTTTGTTCTGTTTTGTTTTGTTTTGTTTTATTCTCTTTAAAATTAAAAAAAAAATTAAAAAGAGCTCAAAAATGGTGCTCTAAGAAAGGCTATTTATAGAGCATTTTAAAACTTTCAGAGCAAGAAAAATTTGCATGTAGCTGCTGTGGTGAATATTTCCAGGATAATGGTATCTTAGCATGACCTTATATTATGTACTAAGTATATAATAAGACACTCTATAACCCATTACCTGAGCCCTGCAATTCATAAGTTTTCTTTATAAAAATTTCACATTTATAAAGCAACTAAAAATGTGCCACACATTATTAATACCAAGAATAATGAACCACAGCATCTGCCCTCAAGAAGACTTCAGTTAATGAGAGGAACTACATGACTATGTGGTTAGTGTAGTAATCTTAGAAGTCACAACTCTTAAGCCAGGTGTGGTGTCATATGCCTATAATCCACCACTTGGGAGGCTGAGGTGAGGTCTGTGATGAGGTCAAGGCCAGTCTGAGCTGCATAGCAAGTTCAAGGCCAGCCTGAACTACACAGTGAGACCCTGTCTCAAAAATCAAAACACAACAGAAAAATCACAATTGTAAGAGCACACACAAGAGAGCCATATCATACACAGAGCCTAGCAAGATACATTAGATTGTATCCCATAGTCCAGGATTTCAAACTATGTCAGGAACCAAAATTTTTTTTTTAGTAGGAAGTTTTTATAAGACATCGTGGTCATTATGCTTAACTGACAACTTAATGCACTTGAGAGCTGCTTAGAGAATTAGTAAAGCATACTTCTGGGTGTGTCAACATGGGCTGAAGGCATGATTTTGGGTACTATATAAGGTTGCTCACTCCTTCCTCTCCCATCCTGTTCCTGTGTTCCACTTCCTGGACACCACAAACTAAGCAGTTTTACTCTGTTACACACTTCCACCATGTCCTTTCTGCATTGGAACCAGCCCACTGTAAGCTTAAACTTCTGAAACCGTGAACCAAATTAAACTTTGCCTCCTTTAAATTGCAGGTATTAGGTAATTTTTTCCAGTAACAGGAAAGTTGACTAACATATAAAATTGGTATCAGAATAGTGGGGTTGTTGCTGGGGGTACATCTCACCATGTGGTTCAGAAACATGTCAAACTGGTTTGCAGAAGTTTGGAAGATCTAGAGATAGATAGATAAGCCCTAGAATATCGAAAGCAGAGCTTAATGAGTGATTTTTATCAGTGCTCAGATGACCAGAAAGCTGCTAGGAATGCAGACAGTACAGTAAAGCAAATAGGAAACCAGACAGATACGAGCAGAAGATTGGAGACACAAAGTCAATGTTAGGAACAAGCGGTAATGCTCTTAGCAAGAGATGGTGACTGTAAAGGTCATGTTCAGTAGGTGTCACTTTTGAAGGAAGGCTCTAGAGGGAACTGGAATAGAAGTTATTTGTGATACATTTTGATAGAGAATTTGATTACTTTTGCCTACCTTGTAAGACTTTGCAGGAAACTGAGTTTAAGGGTAGTATGCTACTGATCTGGTAGAGAAAATTTCAAAGCAGTCCAATGTTCAGGTTGTGGTATGTGTATTACTGGTTCCTTTTACCTAGATGCACAGTGAGAGTCAAGAGCAAAACACAGGGCAGTATCTGAAAATCTTAAAATTCTTCCTAAAAAGAACAAGTAAAGTTGGGTCCAAAGGAGGTATGATAGTAGCTGAAGAGACTGGCACCATTAAAAAAGAAACCAAGTACTTTGAACAAAAACAAGAAGATGCCTTAAGGACAGCTCCAGAAATGAGCAAGACCCCATCCACTGCAGGCTAAAATGTACAAAGGTGTCAACCTTTCATTTGAGAAGACAGTCCCTGGGCCTCCTGCTTGAGAAGGGCCATCTAGGGAATTGGTTCCCTGGGGCCAATATCACCAGTTCAGTCATGCAAGCATTCAGAGGCTGCTGCAGCCATGGTACAGGGGAAGCTGACGACTGCTCCAGCTGGAGGTAGACCTTGGCATCATCCACATAATACTGTCTTGTCATACATGCAGAATGTAAGAGTTGTGGGGTCAGCAAAGTTTCCATCCTGATTTCAAAGAAAGGCCTTCAGGTCAGACAATATACATGAGAGAAGAGTGTATGAAACTGTAGGAATGAAATCAAAGATACAGTTGTGACCCTAGGAAGTTGGAGATGCCAGGAAAATGGAAGGTCTTCTGAGGAAAGCTGCAGGCTGCAAGTGACACCAATCCAAAAGAGAACTGCATGGCTGCAACAGGCAAGGTCATATGGGTGGGGACACCCAAATCCTCTAGGACTCATATCTTACCACTACCTGCCTTGCATGTAGGAAATGAAGCTATATGACTTAACGTCTGCTTTGTTGGGTTACAGTCTTACTTTGGTCCAATCTTTTTTACTCTCCCTGTATTCTTCCATTTTAGAAAGGGAATGTTTATCTTGTGCCATTCTATTTGGAGATTAAGTAACTTATTTTTTGAAGAGGTTCACAGAACTTTCCCTTGAATCTCAGAGGAGACTTTGACTTGGACTTCTGAGAAATGCTGGAACTGCTAAGACTTTGGGGAAAGGATTTCCACACTGTTGGTTGTACATAGGGTAATTATAACACAGTAGATGGAATCACGAGTTCATGTATTTGGAGATTATGGTCTAAGAAGATATCTTCGGGTGTTAAATTGACAATAGGTGGAATGTGGCCAGTTACGCTTCATTGTGTTAGCTTGATTAGCTTGGAAGCCACATAGGGGATTAAGCACACTTCTGGGTGTGTCTGGGTGGATCACAGAAGTATGACCTTGGGTAATATACCTAGTCCCTGGCCCTTTTCTCCTTGTGCTATTCCCACACTGTGCTTCCCAGTCACTCTTCTACAATGGTGTTCCTGCCTTGGAGGCAGCTAACCATGAACCAAGTCCTCTGAAACTCTGAGCCAAATAAAACTCTCCTCCAAGTTGCAGATGTCAGGTATTTTGTCCATTAACAAGAAAGCTGAATAATACAGGAATCAACAAGGAAGTTCTATAAAAATAGTGCTGAAGAGATGAGGAACATCATGTTACTTACCTGAGATACTGCAAATACAATTTGAAAATCACAACTATGGTAATCCTTGCAAGAAAGCAATAAAGTAAAATTTGCCTTCTTGATATATCATTCTGATAAATGTTCAGAAAATAGATATGAGCAGGACAAGATTGAGACAAAGACAATGTTTAGAACAAGTGATAACAGCCATAGAAAAAGACAGTGAGGTCTTGAACCAGTGCCATGTTGCAAGCATAGAAGAGAGGGAGTAACCCTGAGGACCATCAGGAGGTCTGGATGATGGTAAACTGCACATCTGGTAGCTAGCTGAGCCCACCTGGCAGTGTTACTTGATCCTAAATGGCAAGTTTCTTACTAACCAATTTCCAGGGGGAAGAATCTATCTCCTAATTGCACTGTGTAGCAATTTACTGAATATTTCCAGTAAACTTTCCAACCACTGACTAATGTTTACCTACTTTGATAATAACTTTTTTAGTGTTCAATACTTCAATAGTCAATAAATCTTGAAGAATTTTTTTTTTACTCTTTAAAAGAGAACAGAAAACCTAAAACTAGCTTTAAGACATTTCTTTGGAAGAAAATATTATAGTCATAGCAGCTGGAACAAAGAAAGGAAGGAAGGAAGGGAGGGAGGGAGGGAAGGAGAAGGGAGGGAGGAAGGGAGAGAAGAAGGGAGGGAGGGAGAGGCAGCCAGTCAAGCTCTAAAATTAACATATACCATTCTATCTCTCTCATTTATTTTACTTTACCTTTCAGGACATTGCTGGAAGAAGGCTGTCAGTTGCTGCAAAAGTACTGGCCAGCAATCAGGCCTGTGTTCAAGCACAGTGATCAACGGCTGAGGATGACTTCTGCAAAATACAGAAAGTCACATTGGAAGCTGTCATTTCAGGACTACACATTCTCAATAACCAAATATAGCAGGGGAAAAAAAGCCAACACCATCTAGAGAAACTCCAGGATTCTTAACTGTCATAAAACTATCATTAGTTTCAGGGTTGGTTCATTAGAAATGACTTTCTATTCTCCTTTTATCTAACTGCTGCTTTGTTTTATTTTGTTTTATTTTTTGCAAAAAAGAAAATGAACATGGCATCTCAGAGATCCAAACTGGATAATGGATTCTACAATTTAATATAGTAGCTCGGTCATTGGTCAAGGTCCTGAATTCAGTAGCTCTCTTAAAATCCACCCCTTGATTCCTTCCTTCTTAGAGGTCAAAGGCCACCCCAGCTTTCTGCCACAATTCTCCAAGCCAGGAATCTTCCACTTTCTCTCACATTATTCCCACTCGTAGGTCCCACCTTTCCTGTTTCCACTTACTGCCTCCTTCTTAGCACAGGGTCCAGTGTTACTGCAGCACATTTAAGGTGAAAGGAAAAGAAACTATTCTTCTCAAACAACAAACCATCTGAACTGAAAATGTCTGCAATTGCTTCTAAATGGGGATAAAATTTTTTATTTGGAATATTTCCATTGAGATGCACGTAGTAAACATAAGATCTGAAATCTGGAGGACTCTCAACAAACAGGGCTAAACTAAGGGAGAAAAAACCTCACAAGCACAATCATTTTCAATAGTTCAAAAAGCCTAACAAACAGCAATTGTAAATTTATCAACTTTTCAAACTATAGATTACAGTAATAGAACGGTTTCATCTATTCAGTTTTTCTCTCCAAGGAAGTTTTAAAATAAAATTTGAAATGCTCATTGTAAAAAGTTCAAAGACAGAAATAATATTTTTAACATAAAAAGAACTAAATGCATAATATTTTCTTTAACCTTAATTTTTTGTTCATTTATTTTGAGCCAGGGTCTCACTGTGTAGTTCAAACTGATCTTGAACTCACTATGTAGCCCTCTGGCTGGCCTTGAACTCATGGCAATCCTCCTGCCTCAGCCTCCTGAGTGCAGGAATTACAGTGTGCATCATCATGCCCCGCTTTAACCTTAGTTTTTAAACCAGAAATATATATTCAGTAAGATTTTTTTAATCAGACTATCAGCTACATGTAAATGCTGTTTTATGGATTTACTTTTGTAATGCTGCGGATTAAATCTAGGACTGTACACCGCATGGTCAACACTCTATCACTAAGCTACATCCCCAGCCCTCAAGTGTGATGACTTTACCAGCAACATCAGCATTACCTAGAAAGTCTCGGGGTACAGCCCAGACCTAAAAATAGTCCTCCAGAAAACTCTGATATACTGCTGTAACACAATGGTTTTCAACCTTGGCTGCAGACCAGATTATCTGTGGAGCTTTTAATACCAACACCCAGTCCCAGACATCTTGGCACAGGTAGGAATGGACCAATGCATTAACAATATTTTACAGCTCTACAAGTAATTCTCATGTGTTGCTGAGGTTGAGAATTTCACTAGATTAAAAAAAAAAGAAGAAGAAAAAAGAAAAAAAACCACTGAAAAGGGATGTCAATGGTAGGTTCTCTCCCCCGCACCCACTCCCAAAACAAAACAGTACAACAGATCTAAACCAAGGAAGCATTCACATTAAATGCCTCTTTGGCACTACTATACAATGTCTGGATAGTATAACACTATCTCTTTACTTCCTCTTCCAGTTCACCTAGTCCACGAGGCACTTGCTTCACGTGCCAGCAGCCCCCTGCCTATTAAAGCACAAGCTATTTCCGACTGACAGGTTACAGCCATTGCTAAGGACTGGCTCTAAGCAATATTTTATTTCCAAACTCAAAAGACATATCAAAATCATAGTTTCAAATCCTACAACTTTGATAGTTAAACCCATCTAGAATCTGCTTCCACTCTAGTTGCCACAGATATTAAAATAAGTATATATTATAAACCCTAAAAACTACCCAGGTACATCACATCAGATGAACTTAGGCTGAGAGTTCAATAAGTCGTGTCCAGTTAAAACCTCCAAAGGAAAAGGAAAGATTGGCAACTATAGCTAGTGTTGCTACGATTTCTTCTTCTGATAAGCACTGTATTAATGTAAAGAACATCAGATAGGGTCTTTCATTAATCTCCAGCAAATGACCTCTACAGGTATTCAAGAAGAAAACCCAAGTTAGCACAAGTTTTTGTGTGATCATAAAGCACTGACATGCTTTTCGATATTCTTCTAAGTCATCTCCTTCCTCTCGCTACCCATTACTCAAAATAAATAAATAACTACTAAGGGTCTCAAAACGTGAAGTTTAGTCCAATTACATTAGATCAACAAAAATAAGAGATTATAATTTTAAAGTAAAAATAGAAATGATACACATGTGGTAATCGACTCTGTTATTCTACCCAGACTGAGAGACTCATTGTAGATTTGTTGTATAAAACTCAAATCCTGCTTTGCTAGCTACTGAATTTAGAAGACTCTACTTTGTATCTTAAATTCTAAAAAGGAGATTAAGTAGAATGCAGTACAATAAAGATTATCCAGATTAATTACTGGTTTAGGCCTCTGGATAATTACCTTGTCTAAATAATTGATTATATCCAATCCAAGTGGCAATATTGTAGAGAATAATAAACAATATTGATACCGAGAAGCTGAAAATCTTGAGGGTGAAGGGAAGTTTAAAATGAAAACATCGATTCTTCTTGTTGACTAGCACTTGGTTACTAATGTTGCACTATTTCAACTAAATACAGCTAACTAAAAGCAACTGTAACTGGCAATTTTTTCTTTTAATACTTTAAGCATAATGAAGCAAGGAGCTAAATCTCCCTTGTGAATCATCAAATTGGTATATGATTGTACACAGGCAATAAGAGATAAAGCTTTATGGTTAAGAAATAGAATGAATACACTTTTTAATGCAATAAGTTGAAATACTACCACATATAAGAGTTTCTCAGTCATATCACTATTACGTCTAGGTTAAATAATTCTTTATTGTACAGGTTGCCCTATGTACCAGAGGATGTTTAGCAGCATTCCCGGTTTCTTTCCACTAGTAACAGTCCTCTTAGCTACGACAAACAAAAAACGTCTTCACATATTATCAGACGTCTCCTGTAGCAGAAAAGTGACCCCAGTTCAAAACAACTACCTATATAAATGACAAGTACTACAGGAGGCACAAAACTAAATAAAGCACGGTACCAATCTCGAGGTATTATAAAAGACTGATTCTAATTTCATTCTGCCTTACACTGGTAATCAATCGATCAAGTTTTTTAGCTTCTTTGGGAAATGTAGTTAACAAAAACTAACATTAGACCCATAAGAGTAACAAGACAGTAGAAACTAAAATGCTTAAAATAGAAAACAAATGTAAAATTATTCCTTTATAAAAGTCTTCTTCTAAAATAAATGGTATTAAATAATACAAATGCTAATTTGGGCATGAGAGAAAATGAAATTATTTTCCTATTTAAAATATTATAATTAGAGCATTTTAAAATGGCATAAGGCTAAGTATAGTTCACTCTTGATGTATTCAAGGATTGATTATTAAATTTATGGATTATTCAAGATTTTTCTTTTCTCCTCTCATTTACTGCTTATTAGTCATTCCATGTCTTTTCAAATACATCCAACAGAAAAAGGTCAAAGTAAATGGAAGGATACACAATTTAAACAAGTCAACAAGTAGAGCTGGGCGTGGTGGCGCATGCCTGTAATGTCAGTACTTGGGAGGCTGAGGCAGGAGGATCATTGTGAGTTCGAGACCAGCCTGGGCTACAAAGTGAGTTCAAGACCAGCCTGAACTGCATAGTGAGGCCCTGTCTCAAAAAAATAGGCCTGGGGATTTAGCTCAGTGGTGTAAGTGCCTGCCTGGCAGGCACAAGGTTGTGAGTTGGATCCCTGGTACCAAAACAAAAACAAAAGCAACAACAACAAAAAAAAAACAAGTCAACAAGTTTATATTGAAAGTGTTACTAATTAAGAATAAAAGAACAGCGGGGGGGGGGGGAAGAAATAATGTGCTACTTAAAAACAAAACAAAACAAAAAACCTGTACTGGTACACACCTATAATTTCGGCACTCTGGGAGGTTGAAGCAGAAAGATTAAAAGTGTGATCCCAGACCTAGCAACTTAGTGAAACCCTGTCTCAAAAACATAAAAAATATAAAAGACTAGGGATATAGCACAGTGCAAAGATCCTTGGTTTAACCCCCTGCTACAAAAAGAAAGAAAAGAAGCCTACACCAAAGCAAAACCTGGGTCATGCCTCAATATTCCATTATCTTCAAACCTGTTATTCAAATTATGGAGAATCAGTTGATCAAAATCCTTTATTAAACTGGGCATGGTGGTACAGGCCTGTAATCCAAGCACCTGGGAAGCTGAGGCAGGAGGATGGTTATGAGTTCAACGCCAGCCTGGGCTATAATGAGTTCAAGGCCAGCCTGCACTATAAAGTGAGACCCTGTCTCAAAAAAAAAAAAAAAAAAAATCCTTCATTAAAATGACTATATGATCAACCTGATCACTTGTAAAACTAACAGTGGCAGCCATTGAGTTACACAAGTTTTGAAAAAAATAGGTGGTACATAATAATTACTTTTATATAAGCAATGACTACATATCATCATTGGAATCATTTATTATTATGTGACCAAGTCCTTATCTCAGATAAAGCTCAAAGTGAAGAGGTAGGATGAAATAGTTGGGAATAGAACATAGGATTAAGCAAAAAGAACCCCAAATTTACATTCTGATTCTGCAACAAACCAAGGAATCCCAGGTAAGAGAATTAACCTCTCTCAGTCAGTTTCTTCCATCTGTAAAATGAGACTAAGTGCCTATTAGAGCTGAAGTTATATAACCCATGCCACCGACAAGGCCCCAAACATAGAATACCCAGAACTAAAAGTGAAACCAAACCTACAAGGCAGAAAGCTACTACTAATAATTCCATGACAAACTCAAATGACTCTAAATCCAATGTCTATTAAAATCTAAGACATCAAAGAAGAGGTTTCTTACTTATAAAAGTGAGATAACTCTGAGATAAATCATCCTACATTTCTTTATTTCAGGAGTCTACAGGAATTCTTAAATCCAAATTCCTCACTTCCTGAGACAGTAAATAGCCTCTCTTTACTCCCTAAAAGAGAGTAACATTGTTTCTAAAGATCAAAATCAATACAAACCACATAATCAGGTCAATCTCATTAGCCTCTAGTACCTATAATCTCTTCTTTACTGTGCATTTTCTGGGTGCCCCCACTCCCCACACAAATGAACCAATTTGTTGTACATGCTTTTGCACTTTCCCATTTTTTTAAATTTACAAATGTTTTAATTGCTATTTTAAGTAGAGCATGCAACATAATACTTAGCAAATAGAAGTACTCCACAAATACATACTACTATAATTATGAGGGTAAGTCTGTATCTTAAACTACAGTGTAAGTGTAACCAGCTCGAAAGCCAGGTCTATGTGTTCTTAACCTTTTTTTCCTTTCCCTTTCATTGCCAAATGGCACATATATAATAAATGTAGCTCCTCCCCTCTTCTTTCCCCAGTCTTTTTAAACTCTTAAACTGGTTCATTCATGTCCTGGATCAAGACAAACCAGTTTGTCATGGACTCTCTTAACACACTGTCCCAAAGTCAAAACTGTTCAGAGTACAAAAAAAAAAAAAAAAAAAAAAAAAAAAAAAAAAAAAAAAAAAAAAAAAAAAAAAAAAAAAAAAAAAAAAAAAAAAAAAAAAAAGAGCACAAAAGAAGCATGCAGAGTTACTACTTAAGACACTCCAGTGCTCCCCAGCCTTTGCTAATACTGTCAACCACACAGAGCAGTGCATACATCCTAACAGAAGGCAGCAGGGGAGGATCCAGCGATTTATGTAAGGTTCTGCTAGACTAGTAGAGGCAATGATAAAGTATGTAACTGAATTCACCTTTCCAAGAATAAATATATCAATCTTAATAGAAATGAGGGGATGAAAAAAATTAGTCTCCTGGTAGGGAAATGAGACAGCAAAAGTTACTTGTAACCTTTAGGTCACCTCAACCTCTCTGCTACATCCCCGAATATAGGGAAGCTATGATTTGATTTACATCATAAATTCGGCCACAGGCACAGACTGCCTTTTCTGTGTGAGGAAACAATGCCTGCAGTCACCATGCATTTTCATGTATGCAGCTGTGACCCTGGCACTTTCAGAAGCATAGCATAGCACTTACTACATCAAATATGCATTTTAAAAGCATTTCTCTACCTGCTCTGAATTTTGATTTGAGAGTGCTGGTTAGAAGCTGAATTTTTTTCAGTTTCTACAGATAAGTTAAAAGATGCATAGAACAAATTATTATAAAGATTCCACCATGAATATTACTATAAAAAGAAGAACATGGATCAAGGAGAAAATATCAAACAACAATGAACCGTCATTTTAGCATTATTTTTTAAAAAACAGATTTTATGTGCTTTGTACCCAAGTTTCCTAAGCAGAAGACTTAAAGCGAAAGTGATTTTAATTTTGATGTTTTTGACTGATTACATTTTTTCTCCGGGTCTGTAAGACAGACAACATACAGAATTTCTTTGAAAATACATTTCATATTACAATGCTTCTGCTCTCACATTGAATCTTCCCTCAGGATCTCTGCTTTTGAGAGCTAGGATTTTAATACAAAGCTGTCTGCCTATGTCAGAAGTCTAGAACATTTTTAGTACACAGTACCTAAATTTATGAGCAAATTATCATACTTACATTTACATTAAACACCTACATTTAGAAGAACACATAAGCACTGATTAGTCACTATTGCTAGTTGACTGTAAAATATGTGTAGTTTATTTTCAGATAAATTAAATTATAAATTCCAGGTGCACATCCCAGGTGATCAGAACCATAAATTGTGAACAAAGACTTTCCTGGTGAGAGACAGGAGGGAAAAGAAGAAATAAAAACAGAAGCAAAACATGCAGCTACACAGAATGGTACTGCAAAGAGACAGATGGTTTGGAAAATATTATTGGCTATGCTTGCCCAATTACTGCCCTAGCTTCCTTTTCATCCTTAACTCTGGTTGGTTTTCTTTTAGGTACACATTTTCTAAATAATATATAATTACATTCATATTAAGGATTTGGTACATATAAATATCACAACTTAATCATTTTTATCTGGTAGGCTTTCTAAGGACCACATCTGACAATGATACTCTTTTCCCATCTTCCTTCTCCTGGTTTTTATTTTTCTATAGGCCCTTTGAAATTATAT